>DWCF01000090.1:0-69815 GCA_018230265.1 Delias oraia | reverse complement strand
TCTGCTGATGCACTAATAGGGCCGGCTCGTCTGAAGTGATACCGCCGGGTCTCAGAATACTCAGCGTGAAACGGTACGTGTACTATTGTAGAAGTGAGGCCCTAAAAATGCCGCTTAAACGGCGTAAAAAGCCTGCAGCACAACCATGCGCGGGCTGTAGCGCGGTTGTTCATGGGCGGCGGTGTTCTCTTACCAAATAGGAGACCCACCCGTTGTCCGCTATAGAATAAAAAAAATATTAAAAAAAATATTGAAGTTTTCTAAATAAAGTAACTAATTTATAGTAATGAATGTAATTAGAAACATGTATTTACGTATAACACTTGGAATAAATAAATGCAACCTTTTTTTAAAAGAATTGAACTAATCTGTCTTTACTGTACCTTCGATAATGTCTTCAATGTGTGTGTAAGGGCAGGCCGTTGCATCTCCCCAATTAAGAGACCACCAGACGGTAAGAGCAAAGAGAAACACTGCGTAAGTGGCCACACCAAAGTTATCCGCAACTGAAATGAATACAAGTCCAGAAATTAACGCAATTTTATTTCAAATAATTCACAGGATACTCAGCGTGAAACGGTACTTGTACTATGTGTCGCAGAGTGAGTGAGGATATCGGAGGCCATAAAAATGACGCTTAATTGGCGTAAAAAGTCGGCAAAACAACCAATGCCGCGGACTGTGACGCGATTGCCAGCGAGATTGGGCAGCGGTGTTCTCTTACCATATAGGAGACCCACCTGCTCCGTTGTCCGTAACACTATATAAAAAAATCTCTCTTGAAAATTAATTTATATTTAAGGGTTATAAGGGCATGAAAGTCCGTTTTTATAAATCTAAGAAGACCTTGGTAGAGGTTAATTTTACAGATCAGAATCTTATCAACTATTTGTAGAATATGAGCTAATAGGATTAGGCTTTGTATTATATTACTTCGCTATGTTGTTAAATTGCAAGCCCAACCAGGAGTTGTTATTAGCATAACGTAATAATGAAGTACGTTGCAATTAATCTCATAAAATGTAATATTCCTAAAGCGCATGCAAGCTATTTCATAGAGAGATTATTGGGGCACGTTATGCATTATAAAGCTCAGAAAGGACACTAATTAATATATAATCTGAACTATTCACTTCGTAATAGATTTAATATGAAAACTAATGGCACGTCTCTTTCGTTTGAGAATGTTATGTGTTGAAACATATTAGTATTATATTATACACATTTAGTATTTGATATCAAGTATAATTTAATTTATAGGCCAGGATTTATGTCCAGGAGTGGGCGATTTACGGCTGAAATGATGATGATGATCATCTCATTTCAATTCCTTATTAAAGAATTAAGAAAGATTATTAAAGTAATTTTTTTTATTTTTATAAATATTATTCAAATATTTAAAAATTGTAACTGTTGTGTTTTTAAGAATTTAGCTGGTTTAAGGTTGAGTAACTATAATTAATTTATGACTGTGAAATTTTATTTATAACATACTTCTATGTTATCTATATATATCACAACCTGCAATTATTTTGTATTAATGTTGAGAAAAATGTCTTTTAAAACAATCTCATATTCTCAGCAAAAATATTTAGTTTAGTTTTGTTTTAGTAAGTAGTTAATAGTTTTAATAAAATTGTATCTATTTACGAGAAGCAACTTCTTTACTTTGCCAATTGTTAAAAAAGCATAATTGTAGTTATACAGTATATAACGATCAATATTAAGAATAAAAATATTAAGACTGGAAAAACTATCTTTTAAACAAATATATTGTTGTAATGTTAGCAGTATTTAGTCAACTTACCAACTATCAGCTCAAAGCAACAGCCGCATAACTCAGCGGCCGCTATCGCCTCTTCAAAGAGAAGCCTGACAAAAGGATCCTTGACTATGTTCTGCACCAGACGTCGCGCGCAATGCGCTAGTATGGACGTTAAGAGGATGAATAATGTGGAAACCACTAGAGGCGCGAAAGTGTCTTTGTTTACCTGTAAGGAATTATTTCGAATTAGTCTCTGCAATATTACATGTGTAAGAAAACTTTAAAAACATGGCTGTGCGATCTATCTCATGATGGGGTTGAACTGATGTTGACTAGAATCACCTGAAGTACAAGGTGTGAACCTGATCTTAGATCTCAGATAGACTAATCAATACACACACACACACTCTCTCTCGCACACAATTACACACACTCACTCACACACACGCACGCGCGCTGCTTTCCTAGAGAGACATTAATATGACTTTCTTTCTTTTACACGTTTAGTTCTATATTTGTTTTTAGTACAAGGGAAGCTGCAAGTCATTCCCAACAATTATTAAATGATTACTTACTGGGAAGACTTCGATGATAAAAAACTTGATAGCAAAGATAACTAGGCTTACTAAAGGTAAACATATAAAAAATACAAGCCCTCCAGCCTAATTTTACGATGTCAGAACTCAAACAGAAGGACGAGCAACAAGCGTTGAAAGCTACTTCGTTACAAATTATTCAAGCCTACTTAAAGCTTTATTGCTGCGCTCTCAAATGTTGGCATTGTCCTAAGAGCACCCCGCTAACTCGATTTGACCGAATTTCCTCTTTAAATACTAAATACGTGATAATTGAAATCTTCCAAGTTTGTTCTTAGTACTATTTTGCTTTAACTGAAAACAATCGAAGAGAAATAAGAAATATCGCTACTTCTGTCCCCACTTCTTCAGAATATTGAGATTTTATATAAAAGATGTAACATTATCTATATAACTAAACTTATGTACAATTTTTTTTTATTCAAAGGACAAATATACATTCATGATGGACATAAGATGGACAGACGACCTCATAAAAGTCCTGGAAGACGCTGGGTAACGTTCGCATCGAACAGGTAACCAAAGACAGAGGCACAGGGCCAAAAAGAAGTCCTATGTCCAGCAGTGGCCGTCCTACGGCTGAAATGGTGATGACGATGATGACGTTAAACATTCAATTGAATGCAATGTGTATTAATTGGAATTTGAAATAATATATCTTTGTGAATGGCCTATTTGCTTAGAGCATTCTCTGCAAGACATCAATACCAAGTAATATCCCGAATAAATGGAGTCTTAACTGGAATTTGTGCCACGCCTTAGCAATAGAAGCCATCAATGAATTGTAGGGACATTATCAGGCGTTGTTTTTATTTATTGGCTCACGATAAATGGCTTAAAAGCTTTCGAGACCTTCGTAGCTTAGTGGTTTATTAAGTCTACCATGAAACGAGAGGTATCGGGTTTGAATCCGTTGGGCCACCTAGTAGGATATCGGAGGTCCTTAAAAAAATGCAGTTTAAGCAGCGTAAAAACCCGGCAACAACCAATGCGCGGACTGTGGCGCGGTTGCACATGGGAAGCGATGTTCTGTTGACATATAGGAGACCCACCTGCTCCGATGTCCATTATACCATAAAAATGGTAATAAGTAAAATATCAAAGGACATAAGTTTCCTGTTTGGGTTGTGGACTGTGGAGCATGATGATGTCGAACCAGAACATCTTGAACCCTCCTCAAAATATACTAAAATAATAAAGGTCATTTATTTTTACCTTAGACATATTTTTTTTATTTAAAATTCATTGATTCAATAGATTTCTTCTTGAAGCTAGTTTCGCGATAGCAATTAAATACTTGACTTTGCCCTCAAAATTATCAAATAAGGCTTTGTTAGACTTACAATCTCTTTACAATTGTTTCTTAACTTTTTAATACAAAATTTTCAGGTTTCCATTTTCCGAATTAATAGCTTTTCAACAATTTAACTACTTTAGAAGTATTTATAGGTTATCATTTCTTTACCCTATCTAGTTGATTAAGAAATAAGCTTTGCATTTTAAGAATAAAATATTGCGATCACAAAGAGTTAAACTTAATCACTACTTTATAAAGATAATTTTTTTCAAAGCTTTATTATATATTATATACAACAACGGAGTAGATGGGTCTGCTATATGGTACGAGAACACCGCCGCCCATGAACAACCGCGCCACAGTCCGCGCATCGGTTGTGTTGCCGGATTTTTTACGACGTTTAAGCGGCACTTTTAAGGGCCTCCGATATCCTCATGCACTCTGCGAAACACATTACAAATACCGTTTGACGCTGAGTATTCTTTGATATACGAGTAAAAGCAAGTAAAACGTGAAATGAATTGTAGAATATAAAATAAAACATACAGTATCACATGCGAACACAGATGTGTCTCATATGGTATCTGTAAACGTGGTGTTCTAGCGTGGCTTGGTGTTACCGAATTCAGTTTGATTTCTGAATTCTGTGGCAAACATTTACACATTCGGAATGTTGACTAACGGTAGAAATATACGAGGATAAAGCTGTTTTAAAGGATATTGCAGCTATAAATGTTTGCAGTAATGCATAAAATTACTATCGTATTTTATGGAGAAAAAAATGTTAATATATTCGAATTTTTTCGTTATAATAAAGAAAATATAGAAACTCAACTCTCAAATTATTACTTCAAGTTAAAAACTTAGATCTGATGCTAATCCAAGAAAATGAAATACATACGACAATATTACATAATATTTCATACAAGTATTTATATAAAATATGATGTGTTTCTTTAAGATCATGTTTTAGGTTCTAAGTCAATACGTATTCGAATATAGTAAATGTTAACCAGAACAGACAGATTGACAGTGGTAAAACTGAGTATATATACTGAGAGCTAACAAGGTTTCAGCATAAATCAAATTTGTACGAAGATTGTAATGATAAAAATTTGTGATGAAAATCTTGTTTACTGACTACATTCAATATAATGTCTAAAGTGTCGTAGGTTTATTTCTTTATCTCGGCAATGGACATGTTGACGCAAGGAACAGTGGCTGTTAGCCAACGTTTCAAATAAACTTTGTAACGTTTTAGAACAAACTTTTATCATACAAGTTTTTATTTTTAAACTTTGAGTATAAACAGTACTGTTTAGATATGCTATTGCTATCTTTTCTTAAAATATCTTCTTCGACTACTTTCTTTCAAATTCACCTTTTTACTATCAGGCAGTGGCAGGAATTAAGTCGTAGAATGCCATTGGCACAATATATATAATAAATCATGATTAGAATTGTTCAAGTTTATTTTTTAATAATATTATGATATATTTTTAATTTAGATATAATTTGATTCAAAAAAATTTTGATCCCTCATGTAATACGTGTTTAGGTGTTTATTTCTTCCCGTTTTAACATACATTAGATATAAATGTTTCGTCTAGCCGAGATTATTAGCGTTACATTCATTACAGTCAATACGAATAAAATCTTCCCATTGAAAAACCGTTTATCAATTCAAAGATTTTTAACTTAGTAAATTTTGTAGACAGAATTTTCATCATGAAAATTAGTAAAATGATAGAACGAATTATAATACGAGCTTTAGGTATTTATAAAGAGCATTTTTACGCAAGGAAAATTACTCACGTTTATTTATTATTTCTGCCGAGAACTGTTCAACGGGTGGCAGCTATTTTCATAGTGTTTCATTGTTACATAAATTAATTATTCTGTGCACTAATGTTCTTGACAGGTCTATAAATTTGCAGCTGGCACTCTTGATAATTTCTAATTATTACATTATATATAATATTATCTTTATTGAACCCACGGGATATGTAGGCGCAGAAAACATGATTTCCCGTCGGACTAAAAAGAAAATAACGCGGAAAATATTCGACCAGACACTAAAAACATTAGTATATTTTTTAATTTAAGATGATCTATCACAAAAAATATAACTTTGGTAACAGACATTTTTATCCGTGATCCTAATCAATGATCATTTATTATTACTTTCCCCAGGATTTGTAATGAGGCGATTACGATACAGAACGAACAATATTAAAATTTACGCAATGAACGTATATAAATACAATGATTGATTAGCAATGCGTAAGGTCAGAGTCCTATATTTATAGTCAATGACGTGCGTTATGCTAACACAAATAATAGGCCGATATAATTTTAAAATAAGCTATTATTAGCTTTCTTTTAATCACATTTTTATTACTAAATATGAATATATGTTTAACTATATTTGTAGATTAATTGGGACAAAGTAAATAGTTATTAATGTGTATGTACAGCGGCAAAAGAGCTGACTGTCTTCACAATCCGCGCTCTGGTTGTGTTAACGACTTTTTATGCTGTTTAAACAATATAATTTCAAATGACTTCTATTTCCTCACTCATAAAAACAAGTTTTAAAAAGTTATATGTATAATTAAATACAGAATAATTTACATTGAATTGTATGCAGATAATTCCAAGTGGTGGCAAAGTTAAGCTCAACTTAACACAAATTTATGACATTAACTAAAGTTTTACTTACGGATCTCGGATTGCATGTACATTTAAGTACCGACAAAGACTGCTAGAGAGTTTCTACAAGTGTATTCTGACTTCGTAGATTATTTTACGTGCGAGACCAACGTTTGCTACTGGATTTTATCTGGAGTGCTTGCTTTTATATGATCAAATTTAGGTTACAGAGATAAGACATTATCAATGAACAAAAATATAGTTAGGTGTTATAGTTTGCAAATATCCTAGGTCAAATTAGTATTTAAGATACTTAATCTTGATAACTTAATCAACTAAGAGCCAAGCAAAGTGATAATTGTTAATACTCTTTATACTTTTTTCTTTTTATTTGTGTAAAAACTCTTTATTATGTTTTTTTTATTATTATTTTATATTATGATAAAGACTATTTAACAACGAACATGTTGAGAGAAAATATGTTTATTTATAATTTATTTTATTAGACTACTTCTGTTTTATTGAACTGAGGAATCACAAATCACTTTTGTTCGAACTATAAAATCAATAATCTGTATTAATCTAATCTTAATCGACTTTATTTTTTTGATATGTAATTAATATTTAAATATATACATAACCGAATTAGATGTAGTTATGTTTAATATATGTGCAATTAAATATCTACCTAATATATTTCTATTAACTTCTCTCTCAACCGCGGGAGAGCCATGCTGAGGCATATGCTGATTCACTAATTGCACCGGCTCGTCATAAGTGATCTACAGGCTCACAGAATACTCAGCATGAATGGATACTTGAACTGTTTTTCGCAGAGTAAGTGAG
Organism: Delias oraia; assembly: GCA_018230265.1. Classification (NCBI taxonomy): domain Eukaryota; kingdom Metazoa; phylum Arthropoda; class Insecta; order Lepidoptera; family Pieridae; genus Delias; species Delias oraia. Next base: position 62,659 of record DWCF01000090.1, on the reverse strand, counting down.
GATATCAGAGACCGTTAAAAGTGCCGCTTAAGCAGCGTAAAAAGCCGGCATCACAACCAATGCGCGGACAAATAGGGAACCTACCTGCTCCGTTGTCCGCTATACTATGAAATTAAGCGATGTCGGCTAAATTTCTCAACCGCAACTTATGTAACGCACTCAAAAAACGATTAGGAAAACAGATAGACTATGTATTTGAATGAATGATAGCATGAAAGACGACATCGAAAGCCAGCCGACTTACCCTAATCACAATTTTCAAAAAAACTCCGAGCACGTCTATAGTAAACTTCATTTTGTCGTTTCACATCACTATAACTGGAAACACAATTATTAAGTAATATACATTACATTATCACTGCCGAATGCTGCTCTATTTTTGGCAACTCACCATCGCAAATCCTATAGCCTAGGTGATCCCGGGTTTCGTAAGTTCGTTTCGAAAAGTATAATATGTGCCACGTTTGGTTTTTGCGCGGCGTTTGGATGGGCGCGGGCGCATTGCGAGGTCGTTTAAATTTAGATCTGGACGATTAGACGAACAGACGCGAAGTCCCGGGTAGGAGGGCGGCCGTGGCTATATAGCCGTTTTCAGAAGCCCCGCTGGTCACCATATGTGCCATTTTGCGTCGTGTGAGATATACATTAAATTTACACAGATAATGTAAAACAAACACAATTACCGAGTGGGTAGGTATGATCTATTTCAAAGGAGAAAGATTTTTGCAATGCTACCACAGGGCAGAAGCACATATAGGTCCGTTGATACGTTATTTATCTTTTTTTTATAGTATAGCGGACAACGAAGCAGGTAATTCTCCTATATGGTAAGAGAACTATGAGAGAAAAATAGTTGTGTTGCCGGAATTTTACACCACTCACTCATCAAAAAACAGTAAAAGAATTTCAAGTATAACTACCGTTGTACGAGGAGTATTCTGTGATCCGGTGGTATCACTTCGGACGAGTCGACCTAATTAATGCGTAAGAATACGCTTCAGCATGGCTCTCCCACGGATGTGACAGTAGTAAGAGTTGATACACTCGCTCGGCCACTGTCAAACCCTTCCAGAGATCGAATAAATTATGATTATCCGCACCAGGTTTCGAACCCGATACCTCTCGATCCATGGTAGAATTTTAAACCAGGTACTTCCGAGACTCTCTATTTAAAATAAGAATCATGTTTGCGGTGGTATTAAAGGGAAAAAGCAATATTTGTCTGTTGATACGTTATTTATCTTCACTTAAATACAGTCTGTATTTAAGTGAAGATCTGTTTTTAAGAAGATATTAACAAATTACATATATAATACATTCGAAAATGAAAAGTAGCCAAATAAAAATTTACCTATCCCTTTAGTTTAGTGGAATGTATTTATAATATTAAGAAACATATACCAACACAGCCAAATTCTTTAGTTTTATTATTTTAATCCTAATGAAAATTCGTATCACTAAACTCCGTTTAGTAAAATCTCAAATTTAAATTTCAAAGAATCTAAGTGATGCAAGATTTTTGAAGCATTTATATACAGAACGAAATTTTGTAAAAAAAATTAAACTTAAAGAGTCCTCTTCTAATAGAGATCAGATTTAAGAGTCTTTTTATTATAGATTGTTAAAATATTGTAAAATATATTTAAAAAATATGTTTTTCTTTTGACGATGAGGTATTTCAAATTATGTAGTTTATTTCATCTAAACTACTCCATCGTTCGCACGTAACGCACAAAATGCAGAATATTAAAGAATTCAGTTTATATAGAAATTTCAGGGATCGCTGTCCCATCGGAAATATGCTCGATTTGATCAAATTCATATTCTCTCGAGCTTTTACAATCTACAGATAAGCAACAACAATTTTATATATTTGAATATTAATACAATTTAAGTATATAAGTAACTTTATAACTTGTATTAAAATTGTTTAACGAAAATGACAATTTTCTTAATTAATTATAAAAAGTCAAAATAAAAAAATATTGATATATCGTAGGACTTAATAATCACTTGATAACTTTCGTATTACAATACGTATTTACAACACTGTTGATGTCAAATTAATAATTTACTTATAATAAGGTTAGCGCAGAAGCAACGGCAACCAACTACACAGCATATTTTTTCCAATGACACAAATTTTATTATATTATTATTATATGCGGACTTGATACATTGTCATATTAAAATATTCTGTACAGAGTAACTAAACAAAACGAGGTTTCCTTGCCTAGCTCTAGTCAGACCTTGTCAATAAGGAAATCTGCAGTCCTATAAGAAGCCTTTTTACAAAGTAACTGTTTTACATATTCATTTTTGTAATATTTGCCTCTATTGTTCACAATATTAAATATTTATGACGATGTCATATATAGTTTTTTTTTCAATAACATAATTAAATTATTGCCCGAATCGTAATTAAAATAAAAAAACTAAGGATTAAGCGGTTTATTCTCTTCCTCCATTTTCTTTTTCAACGCAAAGAGCTTTTTGTATTCTTTCGCGAGCTGCCCTGGTGAATATTCCACTGGATCCGACTTAAAGAACCCTGGTCCAGCTTCTACATGAGGACGGTCGACCATTCTTCTAACATCTATAAAAATCTGAAAAAAAATAATTTTTATGAACTGTACATAATATGCACAACTAAATAAGGCTCACACAAGAATACTCAGCGTTATTTTTTTAAATCTATTGCAAACAACGGAGCAGGTGAGTCTCCTATATGGTAAGAGAACACCGCCACCCTTGGACAACCTCTCCACAGTCCGCGCATTGGTTGTGTTGCCGGCTTTCTACGCCACTTAAGCGGCATTCTTAAGGGTTTTTTTAAGTTGTACATGAAATGGTGCTCTACTGTGTTTCGCTGAGTGAGTGAGGATATCGGAGGCCCTTAAGAATACCGCTTAAGTGGCGACAAAGCCAGCAACACAACCAATGCGCGGACTGTGGCGCGGTTGTCTCTGGGCGGCAGCATTCTCGTACTATATAGGAGAACCATCTACTTGATCCTTTGTCCACTAAACCATAAAAAAGTAGGTAATATTACCTATAACTTTATTCACATGAAGCGTAACACAATAAGGATAAGTAATTTATACTAAGTACATCTCTAAAGCTAACCAAAAATACGTTATAGACTTCTATCTATACGCTTCTGCCCGCATCAGAAGCAAATAATATTCAAAGTACCTCCCGCAGCCAATCCATTGGAACATTTCTCCGCGGACCAGGCACAGTGGCTCCCGTGGGAATCGTTGACACGCTTGTTTGCATTATTGCTATGATACAAAATGCCAGTGAGCACATTCTGAATTCAGTAGAAAATAATGAAATGCTGAAAAATAGTACTCCTTTTTTCATACTTTTGTTTGACTAAAAGGACTATAAAGGACTATAAAGGACTACAATTCATCACAACCATTAATTCAAATTATTTTTCTCATAAAAATTACACTCAAATATAAGATCAATGTTTAACTTCGAGTCTTATGTATACTAAATTTATTTTTCTACAATATTCACAATAAATTAATGGAAGATGAATTGATTTCATGTTTTAATTAAAATCCAGCATCAAATCTGCAATCTCGAAATTGATTCATGCTTCGCATTCAAATATTTCACGGTCCTCTTTAAGACACTTGTTAATCAGTTTTGCGATGGATATTTCGCTTAATATTCCTTACAATATTTCATTATCCATATTTCAGGTGAAATAGGATTCATCAGATTTGATGCCAATATTGATAGAACAAATTACAGATAACATTATCCAACTTATGTGTAGTAACTTATAATTAATATAAGTATAATATATCCATAACACCTTTATAACTTTTTAAAATTTTGTACCAATATAAGTTTTTACTCTCGGTACAAAAATTTTATGCAATTCTCGCCTTTAAAGCGAGAAAATTATATTATATATTTTTTTATATATATAATAAACCTTTCTTAACTATAAAGATATGCATTAATGTAGTATAAAGCACTGAAGAGTAAGGTAAAATCGGAATCCCGGGCATTTAGCGCAACAAATACAAAGGTTCGTACACCTGTTTTTTTCAATGAGCTTAGAAAATCAATTACTATCAGGTACGTTGTCAGTTGAAAGCAACGCTTTGCATAAATCACACTGAGCCGCAGTAAATTCACACAAAGTACCTTATAATGACAAGAATAGCCCAGCTCAGCCTTTATCTATTCTTCTTTTAATGGCTTTTATAGTGCATATTTGAGATTGTAAATTATGATGCTTTTTGGGGTCAACAATTCTTAAGGTAAAGAGTATAACGCTTAGTGCTTTTAAGATTTACGTAGATCTCTTTACGAGGTAAGTAATTCAGAGAGCCCAGGCTTAAATAGGTCACTTTTAATGCCAATAATTATAATTATTTATTAATAATTATTAGTATTTTATAAATGATTATGAGTAACACAATAATATCAGTTTTTAGAAATGTATTAAACTTCAATAAGTTAAATAAACTTAAAAAGTAATCATTTTGATATAGTAAATATTTTTTAGTACTTATTTTTCCATAATTGTTATACCCATTTATAGTACTTAATATTTAATAATGTATGTATTGAAAACTGAACCTACGATTTGATTTGCTATTTGTGTATTAATTTCATTAAAGTAAATATTCAAGTTGTGACGATTTCAGAGTTCTCGATAAGAAAAAGTATTGCGTCATAGAAAGACCATTGCTTAGAAACAAAATGCTCATAAGAAGCTGCTTCCTTAGAATTTTTAGGTATATTAATTATTAGGTCTGTTACATACGTACCCCAACTCATAGACGTCACCATTCATACCGTATTTGTCAACTGTCAGTTATTAATGATGTGAATTGTCACTTATCTCCTAAACAGAATTGAACCTTTTTTCCAGACGCCAGATATCCACCTAGGGATGCTCATCACTATTTATTAACATCGATATTAAAATGTCGATGTGTTAAAGAGTAAAACATTAATCAATTAAAAGTTTTTGAATGACATATTGATATTTTTTAGCAAAAATAAAACACCAAAATAAAAAATATAAATAAAATAAAAAATGAAAGACATCCAAGGGTGAGGCCTATGTCCAGCAGTGGCGAAAATGATGATGATGATGATGATTAAAACACCATTTATTTTTAAATTTTTATAAATTTTTAAACACAGATTTTAATTCTAATAACTTTTATAAAATGGTTCCCTGGGTAAGGAAATTGCCACGATAGGCGTATATGTCTATCATAACTAAATTATAACGCCTAGGAAATATCTCCCTCGTTTCAACCAATATATTATATATTATTATAATATATTATAATTAATATGGAAAATTCAGTTTCTGTTTCAGTTTGTCTTTTCATATTATTGTGCAAGAATATTTTACATAATAGCTTCATATATCACTTTCAATAATAGACTGTATTCAAATGTTGTTGATTATTTATTTAGCCTGTTTCGTAAGCAGCATGTGAGAAATCTCTTTAAATAATATATCGATGTTTAATAACATCGTTGTATCATTGTCGTCCCTATATCCCACGGAAACATTGTTTTCTAGTAAAGTTTGGTAGAATTTTTCAAAATGTCTGTTTTTCAAAGATTTCCAGATTTACCAGCACCAAACGAAACGGCGTTTTGTAAAATTAATGAAGTCTATTGTTGTGGAAATGTTCGCTATGGAAATATATCAGCGTTTACTAATTCGGTGAGTTGGTTATAATATATTAGTATAATTATTCCAATATATGAGAAAAATCATAACATATTTCATATTTCAGACAAACAATCACCCGAACATTAATGTTACAAAAGATCTACAACATCACAGACTCTCCGATGATAATGTGCCTATGTATGTAAATGTTGAAGACAAATTTTTGAAGAAAATATCAAGTGTTTGGTACAATCAAGGTTTGCTAGAGGCCCTAAGTGTTGCAGCAGATCCCAACGTTAACACAGAAAGCAGACTATTAGCCGTCGCAGCAACATATATTTTAAAAGTCGCAAATGCTTTTTCTAGTTTTAGATACTTCCTTCAACCACATTTAAAAGACATAGGACCAAAAATTTTATCCAAATACTCTAGGACTCGTGGCTGGAATGTATCACCTGTAAAATGCATGGAATGGCATCCTCATACAACCAAAATTGCAATAGCAACAGCCGATGATGGAGTTAGGATTTATAGTTCCGATGTATCTTTTGTGTCAACATTAAAATGCAAATCACAAGGTCATGTTTCATCTTTAAGCTGGAGGCCATATTCAGCTTCAGAGATAGCTGTGGGTTGTGAGCAAGGAGTTATAGTGTGGACTGTAGATCCTAACTCCATGTTCACTAAACCCTCTTCAAGTAATGCTGTTATATTAAAAAGGTAAATTATATCTTGTTTTAAAATGATTCACAACAGTGCAGATATACTATATTATTTATTTATTATGTTGAGACAGCTTTCATGTTTATTACTTTTATAAAATCTGTATAGAAAGGATAACCAAAAATATTACCAGTATATCAATATAATAAAGGTTCGTGATTCCAGGTCTGGGCACAGCCCAGTTACAGATGTTAGTTGGTCACCAAATGGCGAACTTTTAATTAGTTGTTGTGGCGCTGATACTTCAATGCTGGTTTGGGATGTTGCAATGGAAGCTGCTATACCTCTGAGAAGAGTTGCTGGTGGTGGTATTGTATCTGCAAGATGGTCCCTTAGTGGTAGCAAAATTTTTGCTGCTACTTCATCTATAATATTCAGGTAAATTGGTTACTTCTATTATTATTTGTCATTAGAGATAGAATGGGAAGATATTAATATGTCTAACATAATTTGCTTCTAAATGTACAAGATTAAAGATAAAGTTGTAATTGCTAGTTTTTTTTCATTATATATGCCTGGTAAATGCTATCTTATGTAAATTTGTATCTTTCAGAGTATGGGACACAAAGACTTGGAGTCCTGAGCGTTGGTGTTCTAGAGGTTGTCGAGTTATAGCTGCCTGCTGGGGACCTAATGATGTGGTGCTTTTTGCTGCAAAGGGAGAACCTATCGTGTATGCTTTAAAAAATAGTGGTCTCTTGAATGGTAAATATTCTAATTTATTACTAAATCTATAAGATTTACTGTAAATTGTAAACGGCTATTTATTTTTAAAATGTTCATCTTATCTACCAATTCTCAGGAGCAAAAGACAGTAAAGCACAACCAGTGTTAGATGTGACAAAAGTGGAATTATCCTCAGGGAATTCAGTGGGAGGCCCAATACTTGATATGTGCTGGGATCCCTTAGGAAAGTACCTTGCACTACTGTTTGTGGAGTCGCACATTATTGCTGTTTTTTGCACTACACAAATGTTAATGCAATTAAATATTTCACCATGGTAAGTGAATATACATATTTCCGGTTTTGCAGAGTAAAATTTTATGGTGTTTATTAATTTTTAAAGTATTTTGAGACTGCTGTTTCGCAACTACAAAAGTTATCTCCCAGTCATTTCTATCAAAAGTGCCTAAATAGTTTTTTTTTTCCCACAGTTGCCTCATCTCTGGCATTGATAACGAAGTTCCTTCAACCATAGCCTTCCAAAGAAATTTCCCAGAGGGTGCATGTTTAACTATCGCCTGGTCAAGTGGTCGAATCCAACATTTTCCAATAGTTTATACAGACTCCTATTAATAATAATTTTAACAGTAATTAAGTTATGGATGTTGAATATTTTACTCCTGTTCAAAGTTAATTGTGATAACTTCATTCATGTTGTTTAAGGTATAAATTTGTAAGAAAATTAATGTAACTATTTAAATGAAAAATTTTCATCAAATACTTGTTTCTTTTATTTAAAAACATAAAAGCGAAGGCACAAAATTTAAATAAGTATAATCTTTGGTCACTTATTGATTAGTTATAACTTATAGGTTTTGAGAGCCTCATAGCTAATGGTTATATGGTCTACCATGAAGCGATAGGTTTGAATCCCGGTCTAAACAATTCTCTGGAAGGGATTGACAGTGGCCGGGCGAGTATCTTAATGCTGTCACACTCATGGGAGAGCCATGCTGAAGCATATGCTGACGCACTAATTGGGCCGGCTCGTCCAATGTGATACCACGGGCTCACAGAATAATAAGCGTGAAACGGTAACGTGAAGGCCTTAAAAGTGCCGCCTAAGCGATGTAAAAAGCCGGCAACACAACCAATACGCAGACTGTGATGCGGTTGTTCATGGGCGGCGGTGTTCTCGTACCATATAGACCCACCTGCCCCGTTGTCCGCTAAAGAAAAAAATTAAAAAAAAAACTTAAGAGTATATTTATTACATTATTGTAAGTATTGCACAATAAACAAAGGCGAAGTTCTGGTAATTTTTCCAGTAGCGTAGCTATGCATTGTACTAATGCTTCTGTTTGAAGTTAATTTATCAAACATTTTAAAATTTGTCAAGTGATAAAACTTTCTTGATTCCGATTCAATTTTTGGGGTAATATTATTTTTAACAACGTTAATGTTAGCACTTCGTCTACCTTTGTACTTTCCGTTACAAAATCTGAATATGAAACAAAGTCTTCCAAAGACTTCTCTTTGTAAATTTTCTAAATCAATTCTTACAGTCAAAACAATGTCATCTCTTACCAAAGTTTTCGCCTTGTTGCCTTTTAATTCTTTGTTTAAACAATTTTTTGTGCTATCTATGACTCCCAAAATTGTTACTCTTACATAATTAGACAAAGCTTTAATATTTTCATTTTTGTTCTTTTTTATATTCAATTCTATTGATTTAGTGTTTTTGATAAATATTTCCACTACAGACTTCTCCATTGCCGAACTTGTAGTATTGATGGATGAAACAATATTCTGCTTTTCTACAAAATCATCTGCATCTCTATCGTACATTTCTGCATAATTTCTCATAGCACTTATCGTGGTGTCGTTTAAGAAATTATAGAAATCTAATAAGAAATTCCTCAGTTCCTTTGAGCAGATTATAAATCGTTTGCAATCAGTGTGATGAAAGTCAGAATCGGGATCACACTCTACGTTGTCGTGTTTTCTATATGTAGGTGCATCTGGGAATTGGCATTTAATTTTATACTTGTCTGACATCATACCCATATCTTTTACTATGAATGAGAAGAAGGTATATAGTGCATCAAAAAATGATTTAATATCTTCAATCCTTTCTCGGTCACTGAATTTAATTTTATCAACGTAATTAGTTTTGAGTCTTTTCCACTCCTCATTCCATAAGTCATATAAAATTTTCGAAGTGCGAACATTATTTTTTCTCTTACAATTGTATGTGCTTATGTTTAGTTTATCTATTAAATTATCAAATGTTGTTAAAATAAGATCACGCGTGTTATTCGAGATGTATTCAAGTCTTAAAGCTTTATCTATTTTATTTCTTAGACGATCATATATCTCAATTTGCCCTTTAATTCGATTCGATCTTAAACTTTTTCTTTTTTTGGTCACTGTATCAAAATTATGAACTTTAGTGTTATCTTGACGCTGACCAGAGATTATATCAAAAAATTCAATGATATCGTCATCTTGTAAGTATGGTTTTAATTCTTCTATTTTGTTATTTATAACCTGTTCGACTCTTTCTTCGATAGCTTTATTTTTGTCACTTTTTGAGTAACTTGTTGCAATAAAGGACTTTAATCGATTATGAATAACTAATCTCTCGTCAGAATGCCCTTCGAGTGTGTCCTTTACGATATTTGCAGCCACGAGAGTCATAACGACTGTAATTAAGTAAATATTCTGCAGTTTAATATACTAATATATTATGACATCAACCGTTATAAGATATCCCAATTATGAACTTACCTCTTAGACACTGGTACGAAAAATGCATTACTTCTTTCCCCTAACGTAATAATTTCATTTTCATATCTTGTTTACTACTTTCAACTTTATTACTCGAGTGAAATTTGAATATTTTATTGTGCTGAATATGAATATAAAGTTTACTGCCACTTGGATTTCAAGAAAACACAATGTAAGCAACAGATTTTTAATAAAAACAATCGTACAAATCGTATAAAAGTTGGGCAACAGAAAAGATACGAAACACGCATGTATTTTTTCTGTTTGCCGTATATGCAAAGCCTGTTAAGCTTACAAACTAATATTGCAACAATATCACTCGCTTGTTAGAACTTATTTTAACATTAATTCGTAATATACAGCACCTTCCGGCTTGCAAGTAAAGATGTAACAATTAAAAAGTATAATATCAATCGTAGAGTACCTATATCTTTACATGTCTCTAGTTTCATAACTAATCAAAGTAAAATTTGGACAAATTTTTACTCCTTAGATTTCCTAAGGTATAAAAATAAGTTGCGAATAAAAAGTTGATCAGATTTACAAAAAGAGTAATATTCGTTTGGCTAACGAAGATACTTTTTAGTGGAATATCAGACTTAAATATTAGGGCTTAAAATACTCTGAGCAACGACACTTAAATTAATATAAATAAAAATATGCTCCTATTTTTTGTTTGTAGCTGAAATCTGCGTACAAGTAAATCATTTCGAGTATCGAATTCCAAAACACATACCAAAACATATCCTTAAGGTTCTCATGTAATTCTAAAAACCCACAAGTAAGTTGGGTTTTATACTAATAAATAGATGTACTAACATTTCTAAGTTCAAGGATGCATAAAATTTTGTAAAATTTATTATTTTTTACTTCAAAATTCTATATAAATGTCTCGGCTTAACTATTCGAGTAAATTAAGTTTGCTGTTCGTTTTGCGCAGCTGCGCTCTCCAGGGTATAATTTTGGCTGGCTCTTCTTCAGCACGTTCTTGTTTACCATTTGTTGTGTGCCCTGTTGTCAATATTTTTGGAGTATTCCACGTTTATTAATAAAATACAACATATTTTATGTATCTTGTTTATTTCTATTAATAGAAGTACTCTTTTTATTTAAACAATTATACTTTTAATTTAAAATTTAGGAATCTCGGGACAATTTAGCACGTATGTCAGCCACCGTAACTTCAAGGATACCGGGTTCGATCGATGGTCGGAATATTTTTTTTTTTAATAGTTTTGGTTTTTGGAACGGTTTGACAGGAGCGACATATGTTCATGCATTATTTGGGCCGGTTCGTCCGAAATGATACAAAAGTATCATAATACCAGCGAAACATAGTACTTGAAGTGTGTTATATTGAGTAAGTGATATAATAGTGGAGGCACCCTAACTTATACCGCTTAAGCGGTGTAAAGACCCGGCAACACAATCGGATTAAGGAGCGGTTGTCCATGGGCGGCGGTGTACTCTTATCATCAGATGACCACGAACAACTGATTTCTGAATACTGTTGGAAGATAGCTTAATAAAATAATATTACCATTGCAATATTCTGTAGAGAGTTTCATCTCAGAGGGCGCGCGTATGGGTTGTGCGGGCGCATCGTAACACAACGAGATGTTGTCTATGGAGACTGCGCGACCACCGGCTGGGTAAGGGCGCCAGTCTCCATTGCTGTTGGTGTCTTCCACCTTAGGTGTATAGAGCGATTGTCTGAAAGAAGAAAATGTCAGCGAAATTTTATTAAAAGATATATACTATCAGTATGGTTTGATAAAAATCCGTCAATAATTATTATTCATATACATTCATCATTAAATGTATGCACGTCGTTTAACAGTGGTCATTATCTCTCTTATGTATACAAAAGAGAGATATTATAATTATATAGGTATGACAGATATATGATTATATCATTTTACATTATTAAAAAAACTTCTACACTTTTAAAAATATAAATAATATTTACAAAACCATCGGCGAGGAATGTTTGTGACGGAAACAATCATGTCTATCTGATGAATCTTCAAGGAATAATTTTAAAAAAATCAAAAATTCTTGCTAACTTTGCTATCATAAGAGTTGCTTAGACATAATTTTTTATCATTTAAACTGTTAGAAAATTGTTAAACCGTAATTCCGTCATAGTTAGTTAAACATAATACACAATTTTACCTGACTTTCGTGAGTTCTAGACTTGTGTTAGATCTTATTTTGTGCACTAAATAATTCATGGTGCGTGTCTAACACATCTCAAATGTTACTCTAATAAGAATTGTGATGAATTAGTTTGCCTCTCGAATAGTTAATCACTTTTAGATAATGGAATCTTTTGACTTTTATAGCTTATTGTGGCCGATAAAACACACATCTTATTGTTAGAAACATATCTACCTCACCTCATTAATTAGACATATCACGCAAACAGCAGATAGATCAAGACATTGTTTCAGTTTGAAATTCCGTTACAGAGTTATCGGCTATGATCGTAGATTTTTATTGTAAAACTAGCTAACCCCGGAAAACGCTGTTTTGCCACATATATCAATGACTTGTATCCCTATTAGCAAAAAAAGGATGGTAGTAGAACAGTCAAAATTTATGGAAATATATATTTTTCATGTCAAATGGTAAAAAATAGAAGTAAGTTTTTTTATAGAATAATTTAAAAAAAAATGTTATGGATGGTTAACCCTTATCACTCAGGGATATAAAAACTAGATAGTAGAAGATTTTGAGACCTGCTCAATATGCATACAAAATTTCATAAAAATCGGTCAAACCATTTCGGAGAAGTATAGTAACTAATACTGTGGCACGAGAATTTTATATATCAGATAAACGCACCTCAATCTACTCTCGGCCTCCTCTCTCCTCGCAAGCAGCTGTCTCTTCCAAGCAGGTACGGCCGCAGCTCTCCGCCTCTCCGCTTCTCCCGCAAGGTCTCTCTCCAAATCTCTCCTAGCTTTCTCCGCCGCTCTCCTAGCTAACATCTGCCGCTTCCACACCGGAATCACGTTGCCAGCAGTATCACGCTCCGGAATCTGTGAATTACCCTTCCATCGACCAGCCATTGTATTGAGTGTCCAAATGGACAGAATGAAATTTGTAATATTAAATAGACAATTTTCTTTAGTTTAATACAATGTGACATTAAGAGTGGACATTCAACATTTGCTTATAATAATTAATCTTTCATATTTTTTTTAACTTATAGAATAGAATGTGTAACTGAAATTTTCACTTTTATTTTGAAATACATTTTTCCATTGGCTATAATTTACAACTTGTGGTTGAGATAATTTCCTCTGAAAGTCGAGAAACTGGCTAATAGGTGAAAATATATAATGAGAAATATAAATAATGCATGTTTCTACAGGAAGTAAGTGGTTGTTTATGTAAATTTACGTAATTTTTCAAGTTATTTTCTGCACAAAATTTTCATGTCACCACTCAATCTTAAAGAGATAATGCTTGAAAATTGTATAATTCGTCCAATATTGTTATTATTTTTCTCCGAGATATGTCCAAAAATACTCAAAAGCATTTTAGTTGTATTTAAGGAAGTATCTTTCCCAAGTAATAGCAGTCATCTACAGTTAGCTGAACAGTTGATGGTTACATCACGCGATCGTCTCGTTTGACCGTGACCACAACGGTAGATGAGGTTAGATCATTTTCCGATTCAATCCATTTATATCCGAACAATAGAGGAAAGTGCTCATAATCTGTGTAAATGTATGATAAATATACCAAAACAAATTAATAGGATTAATTCTTTACGTTGTTAAAGAATATAAATAATAAATATGAATTGTGTATTCAATTCTTACGTAACATAAAGTTTTCCGTAATTTCACAAAAATTATACAACTCGAAACTGTTTTCGAAAGTATTGTGTACACAACAAAAGTGCCAAATTAAATTTTACGTATTCGCAAAACAGGGTATTAAATTTTATGCATAACTATTTCCGATTAATTCCGTTCGACCGAATATATTGTATAAACGTAACATTATTTATACTATATATATACATTATTTACTGTATATATATCCTATATGTTGTATTATTATGAAGAAGCTCTCCACTTGTTACTAGCTCAGACGCGTAAATATTTTAAGTAATTAAACACCGGAATCGTTGATTTGGGGAAAAAGTAATGATTAGTTATCTGCATCGTTGAATATCTCTGTATGATCGTGAGTTTTTTTATAGTACAACGGACAACGGAGCAGGTGGGTCTTCTATACGGTAAGAGAACACCGCCAGCCATGGACAACCGTGTCGTATTCCGCGCATTAGTTGTGTTGCCGGTTTTAAGCCACTTTAGCAACATTTTAAGGGCCTCCGATATCCTCACTCACTCAGCAAAACACTACAAGTACCCGTTTCACGCTGAGTATTCTGTGAGCCCGTGGTATCACTTCCTACGAGCCGGCTCAATAAGTGCGTCTGCATATGATTCAGCATGACTCTCCCACGTATATAGCTATATATTTGACTCACAATTCAAAACAACTTTCAGATAAAATAACACTGTAATATAAATTTGTTTGATTTTCGTGTATAGAACCGTAGGTTTTAATTGCGACGTATTTATATTGAAATCGCAATTAAATAAGAAAAGCAGCTCACTTTTTATGTTTTACAATGCTGCTCTTACTATATTTCTATCTATAATCCCATTTTATATAATATCTGTGTTACTTTCATATTGATAATATGAAATAAAATAAAAGAATAAGATGAATACCGACATTGTATATTTTATTATTGAACATTTTATCTCTGTATTGTAGTTTATCTGATCCCCTGGTCAATTACGAAGCCAACAATGTTAGTTCAACAAAATCTCCGAGTTTAGACGAAACTTATCTAGAGGATCATTTAATTTTATTGCTCTTTTGAGGGAACTTGGAAAATATCACAGTTTTAGGAATAAAGGTACTTTAAACTTTAATAATAATTTTGTAACTATAAACTTACAGTCTTGAAACGTCATTAAAATAACAAAAAGTAACATTTTTATACGTGATATTAAAAATACTAATACGTTGGTTTTCTAGAAGTCGCTAAATTACTTTAAAAAAGTTGAAAAAGGCTTCGTGATTCGTTAAAAACATTGTTTAGAGTTTGGACCATAGCTCATCTTCATTCACGATCTCTTTCAAAATATTATAGAATCGTGAGAGTGTTCCATGAGTTTATTATCTAATCCCACTAGAAATACTAAATAAGCGCCATTACAATTTAATGTTAAAGAGATCGCGGAACAGACGCTAGAATTTTCTGCAACATATAGAACTGTATAAATACATGTATTTATACAGATCTGTAGCTTGCAGACACTCATGAGTGTCCCATATGAATATTTTACAAATTTGCCACAAAAATATAATTACAAAGTAGAAGTATTGTCGCTTTGTACTTAGATTAATCTTTAAGGTAAAGATAAATCGATCTTAATATAATTTCGATTGAAAGTCAACCTTAAGTTAATTGGCCATACTTTTGTGCATCATAAACATATACAAATTAAGACGCAAAGTTAAAAATATATATTGATTACATTTTTTTTAAATTTTATCAATTCTTTGTATTCATCTCCACATAAAATTTATGAATTTATTTTAATAATTCTCGAATAATATAAAGAAAATACGTGATTCTTCACTGATTATGAATCTATTTGAAAAAAAAATTCGTCAATTTCTTGCAATTAAATTGGTTTTATAAAAACTAATTTGACCTTTGTATGAAGTTATGTTTTTACAATTCTAATTGTGTTAACGACAAATAACTTTCATAAATTTAGTAGGTACCGCGTTGCCTTGATCGTATTATAGACATTTTTTCGCTGTTTACAAATCATTTACACTTGACTAAACTAAGTTACATGCGTCTAATTGATGTTAAGAAATAGCTTTAGTACTATGTAAAATATTACATTTCTGGAATATTCTAAAGTCGGCATTTTTATGGTTTATTTTGGATTTGACCTCCACACATCGTTAATCGGAACGCTTATTATTAATAATTATTTTTATGCACTTATATTCCTTACATTAAATAAGGCCTGTTTTCGCAATCTTATTCTATTTACTTAACAATATTATGGACACCCCACTGGCATAATGCTTTGCGTGTTCCCATATCATTTAATATGAGTAGCCTAGTAGGTGGTCCATTGCTATCGGGTACAATCAATTGAGGGAAAACAAAAGCGAAATAAATCTCGCAAATTTATTGCAAGAGAGATCTTTGTCCACTCACAAAAATTTCCATCGACACGTAAAAGAGAGCAATTTGGTCAAAAATGCTAGTCATCTTTCACGGCCATTACGCAGCAGTGGAGGGAGAGGTATGAAGTGGGCCACTGGGTCGACGCGACGGTGCGGATGCAACTGCATTTTCTCAGACTATCTTTGATATTTCTCGTTAGAAAAGGCGAAATTGAAGTCCTAATCGTGCTTTGAAAGTGGTGGTGCATTGACTTAAAATTGTTTTGTTAAACAAACTTTAAGATAATTATGTCAGTATATAGGTTGAATGGGTTAACTTATTTGTAATACTAAAAATGATCCATTTAATCTAAAGTAATAGTCACGCATTGCATAAGGATAATATGTTAATTAAGCTAAATTCTATCAATTAAGTGGACTTTCAAAAAAATGCTTTAACGAATAATGTACGACTCTGTAAATTACATTTTATCCAACTGATTTTCACGGTACGTCGGCTATATAATTCTTAATTAGTAAAAAGTTAATGCAAAATCGTATAGGTAACCGGATACTTTCCAATAGTGCTTAGTGTAACTGAAATTGTCACGTAACCTTACATTACTTCGCTATTCTCAAAATTAAAGACAACACATAAAAAAGAACTCACCTGATCGACAAAATTGTCCGCCGTGAACCGTTTAGTGAACTCCGTAAAGGTTTCCTTATCTTGAAGGCTCTCGCGTCTCGCGCGTTCCACCTTCAGCTTCCTAATTCCGGTAATATCTTTAGACATCTTCAGTTCTTCGATCAAGTCCGTTTTTGCGTTCTTGTATATCTCCGCAGCGCTGGGAAGACATTGCAGGCTCAAGGAGCGCGTTGGCGGCGCTGAGAGCGTCTTCGTTACTGTCGTTTTCAGCCTAACCGCTGAAAGATCAGCGCTGCTGATCGCTGCTAAGGGTTGTTGATGGTTGATTGTTGAGGGAGGCTGCGGGGGTGGCGGTGGCGGAACAGGTTGCGGCGCTGGGGGCGGCGGAGGAGGCCGAGCCTCCGCCGCTCCTTCGTCCCTCTTGCAGGGCGCCGTGATGGTCTTCAAATATTCCGATGGCTTGATGAGCCGGTCTGGCGCGTTGTTAGGGAACGCGGGAGGGACAAACGGCAGTACCGCCTGCTTGTTCACGAGGTTCGGGCAACGCAGTCGCTCGTCGTCTGCGCACATCGAGTCGCGACGCCCCCCTGCAACATAACACCGTTAGAGGGGAGAGAAAGTACGCGTCGGCTTTTATTGAATAGCAATTAGATTTCCTGTATTTTTAAAGATTTTATTATTATATTTCACAAATGCAATATTATTACGTTACCGTAGAACAATAGAAAATGCATGCGAATTCATGGAACGGGTGAGATTGGAATCATATCGGAGATATGGTCGTCAGGGAAATAGAAATTATGAATAATGAATACGAATGGTACGTCCAATGCAATCATTTAAATACGCGATGTCGATAATATTTACAATTGCAAACTCAATGAACATAATGATCGAGTGAATTTTTGAGCGGACAATGAAGCAGGTATATATGATAAGAGAACACCGCCGCCCCTGGAAAACCGCGCCACAGTCTGCGCATTGGTTGTGTTGCCGGCTGTTTACGCCTCTTAAGCGGCATTTTCAAAGGCCTCCGATTTCAACATGGCTCTCCCACGGGTACGACAGTATTAAGACTCTCGCTCGGCTACTGTCATGCCCTTCCAGAGACCGAATAAATTATAAATTAAAATATAATTTAAAATTGTCCTGACCGAGAATCGAACCCGATATCTCTCGATTAATTTTACACTTTTGAAACCAATAAACTACGAGGCTCTCTGTAGTTGCTCCATTGAAATTAAATAAAATTGGTATTTTTGTAATAATTGTTGAAATTTGGTATTTTGCGCCACTTCTCGACAGCATCTGATGAACGCCAGCATTTCGCTATTTTAAAACTATTTTCTGTTTTTTCTTTCAATATTTTATATTTATTAGAATAAAAAACATGTACAAAAGTTATTAAAACATTTTGACAGCATTTTTAATATTTAAGAGAAAGTAAATCTAACCTCCAATATAAAATATTTGATAGAATAAACTTAAATTTAAATAGGAATCTATTAACTAAACTTAACAATTTTAAAACATATAAGTTTTGCTTTTAAAGATTAACAATTTGGAAAAGCGGTTTTTATATTATAAGTTATTTACAATATGAATATATTATAAATTTTAAAATTTATTACATTGAACACATAAGCAAGCAAGCATATTTGCCTAATAACTATGGAAAAAGGCAATTCAGGCATTTACCACTACGAAAATTACCAGTGTCCAGTCACCACACACAACTATCTAATCCGAAATACGTTAACTTCATAAACATTGAACAACAATACAAATGAAATTAAAACTAAATTAAAGTAATCTTTATACAAAAATGAAAGTAAAACGTACTAATTTAAATGAAACTTCTATTTAACATATTATTCTTCGAAAAGCAAACAGAACGGCACTAACAACCCATTAAATGTAGAAAGCGAATTTAATTACAGAATACCATATATCTCAATAGAGCATTTCTCTTAAAATTTGGACATATACAAGTAAAACATTTATTTCTAACTAAACTTCGGCAACCTTGCATAAAGTCCTTCTATTTCAACAATATTCGATCAATCGATAGATTTCTACTAAATAAGCTTATTCATACAGCGGGCAACCGCTGGACCCAGATCGTAACAGGTGGGCGTCTTTGGGGGAGGCCTATGTCCAGCAGTGGACTTGAATAGGCTGATGATGTTGATGATGGAGCATATTTTTAATTATAATTTACCACCTGCGTGTACCATTAATAACTAATTTCAGCAGGTTGCACGTTTGAGTCGATTTATTAAGAGTTTAGTTCTCATAAAAAATAATCTTTTAAAATATCAAAATAATTGATACAACAAGGTAGGTAGTGACTAATTTGTAGGGAGAGCCATGTTGAAGCATATGCTGACGCACAAATCGGGCTGGCTCATCCGAAGTGATACCACAGGCTCACAGAATACTTAGCGTGAAACGGTACTTGTACTTTGTTTCGCAGAGTGAATGAAGATATCGAAAACCCTTAAAATTGCCGATTAAGCGGCGTAGAAAGCCGACAACACAACTAATGCGCGGACTTTGGCGCGGTTGTTCATGGGCGGCGGTGGTATTTTACCATATAGGAGACCCACCTGCTCCGTTGTCTGCTATAGAATAAAAATATATTAAAAATATCGTAAATGTATCGAGTTTAGCTTCGAAAGCGGAACAATTCAAATGTAAAAGTATATACCTATAGATAGCATACATTTTTAGACAATTAGATATACATACGTCTTTAATTATTTAATTATTTTAATAGCAACATCAAATTACTTTATACTTTAAAATTACGAAATAAAAACGATATTATTTATTAATTTAAAAATGACAATTTCCTTGCTATTTAAAAAAACATCTTTAAAGATGGAAACAGACATATTATATTTCAAATAAATGTAGCCTATGCCTACTAGAAGTAACTACAAGTTACACTGTTGAATCTATTAAGAGTTGGTTCATGTGAAGGTTTTTTTGGCTCATATAAAAGATGTAGTACTACAAGACATCAAATTTCAAAATAGAAATGAATTTTTAGTGAGAACTGTTAGACGGTAGATAATTTAACTTTTTCCATTGCAACAGTTTATTTTGTGTAGATTTTGTTGTTGTATTTGGTAATGGTAGGCATTTATATAGGTAACGATCAGTCATACGCGTAACTGCAATGATTCACAATTTTGACTTTTTGAAGAGATTTGTGAAAGCACAGAAAGTTGCAATTCAATATCATTGTTTATTCTATTCAACTTTCTGTATACCTTAAACTGCTCGCTTGCATTATGTTGGAAAATAGTTCAAACAAACACTGCGTGGTTTTTATAGGAATGAGGAATCCTTTATCAGTTCGTGCCGAGTAATTTTACCCGTGGGAGAGCCAAGCTGAAGCATATGCTGACGCACTAATATTAACTCACCAAGCCTGCTTCGCAATTCTGATGGTTTCAGCGCTGGTTCCTCTAGCACGACTGGGGGTGGCGGTGGTGGAGGCGGAGGTGGGGCTTCGTCTCCCGAACTTCCACCAGACGACACCCCTGACGATGCAGAAGCTTGCACCACCACTGTGTCATCGCATACTGATGCCCGACGGCTTCCAGCGGCTGATGATATACGACTGGCCTAACAGAAAATAGACATTATTTAATTTCGGATTCTTCCCGTGGGGTTTTACAGTCCACAAAACCCCTGTTTTACTTATAATTAGTTTATTAAATCATTTTAAATTTTCTATTAAAATTAGTATTTAAAAAGTGTATTAAAATGAACAATCAATTTAGAATTATATAGTTCTTTAACAAATAAATGCATAAATAAATTCAGAGCACGGCAACATTTTCTGTAGACAATGACATTGCCACATATTATATTATCAAAACCTTATGACCGAGTCAAATACGCGATAACCTTACATCGTTAAGTCATTGCAAGTGTTTGTACGTATTATAATTCGTAACAGTTATATTCCTATTATAACTGACAAAATACGCAGTTATATATTTGAACTACATAATAAATTGACATTCTTTATTGTTAATTATGTAAATTTAAATATTCTGTATTCACAACCATTGTATACTCTCCCTCTTATTAATTTCTTAATCCGTTTAACTTTTACTATCCATCTTGTACTTTATACTAGCATTATAATTTTTAATTTGTATCTTTTAATCTGAGCATGGCGTAGTTGTAAATAAATGAATAAGAAAATAACTTTATATAAGTAATTCATTTATATTACTACATTTATATAATATTATTTATACTTAATTTCACGATGTTTAAATATTTATTTTTTTATATAAGAATAAATATTTATTTAATCTTTAATTAGATTTCAATTAGTATTATTTTAATCTAAAATGTATATATTTTTTTAATAAATCGTCTTAAGTTTATAATCTAAATAAATTGTCAAAGTAAAGTATAGAAATCTAAAATGAAAGTAGTAATAGTAAGCAGACATACTAGCTATATCAAGTCACAGTGATTGTGACACCTGCACACCCTACGCTGTCTCAGTAATTCAAACAGTTAATTTCCAATTCAGTAGTTCTTTGCACGCAGAGTAAACTGAACGCGTAAAATGAGTAAATCAATCGCCAAAGTGACGAAGACCATAATAACTTCACCAAATATTTACAAGCCTGTCGGTCCCTACAGCCAGGCGGTATTAGCGAACAATACTTTATACGTGTCCGGGGTCCTAGGAGCTACTCCTGATACAAAATTAGTAAGCGGAACGGCAGCCCAAACTAAGCAGGCTTTGGAAAATTTGAAACAAATATTAATTGCGGCTGGCTCATCCCTGGAGGGTGTTGTAAAAACGTCAATTCTGTTGAAGAATTTAGATGACTTCGCTGATGTGAATAAGGTTTACGCTGAATATTTCCCGAAAAATTCGCCGGCACGGGCGACCTACCAAGTGGCTAAACTGCCAATGGATGCCGCCATTGAAATAGAAGCAATAGCCTTATGTGGTGATTTGGAAATTAATTAAGAATTTTAGCAGATATATTAGCTTAACTATTGAGAAATCGTTCCATGTCCTTGCTATCAAGTGCCTTCAAGTGGTATATTCATTGCTTTGTTTTATAAGGTGAACATCGAAATGCAAGAATAATTGTGCCAGTCGCTTTTATCTTATTTTTATTCTATCAACTGTTGAAATTGTTATTAATACTGATCTTGTTTTTAATTGTAAAGCATAGTTTTTAGGAACATGTACATGTTGGCATACCTACTCTCAAATGTTTTTCAGAATTAAATAATTATTATTTGATTTATATGTTTTATTACTAAATTAAAATTATGTAATTTGGCTTATCTCATTTTTTGTTTAATAATGCATCTTTATGTAAGATGTTTGCTTTATTAAAAAGTAAATAGAAATCTCGCTGAATTATATATTTAAAGAAATTGTAAATATATTGTGGGTATCTATCTACCTACAATTGAATATAAAATACATAGAATAAACAGTTTTTGTTCTAGTTTAATTTCAAATTGGACGAGATAGACTTTATATTAGTTTTATATATTCATATATTATAGAACATTTTATTTTTCGATGTTTCTACATCAATGGGTACCTTCGTACCTTTGTCGATAATTTGAATGAATTTGACTAATCTTATTAAATTATTAAATGTCTTTGTAACAGTTAGTTTAACCAATTTCAACTGCGAAATACTTACAAAGTTCTGTGCTTTATGTGTAAATGCTGCCAACTTTGTAGCAATGGTCGACTTAGTTTGTGTTTCTAATGGAGGTGGTGATACTTCTTCGTAGCTTTTGCTCGATCTGAATCATAAATAAATTATTAAAATACCTTTATATCAAGCGAGACGAAAAGAAAATACTGATTTCAATAAATATTTGTTGAAGCCACATGCCCCTGTGTACAAAAAACCGAGCATTCTTTAATTAAGGTAAATAAAATTCACGAGAAAGAAGCCTATGTTTTAAACACCATGGAAATTTATCCACAATATTTATTTTATTTCTACTTAAATAACTAAGTTATTGCTTATAACAATTTATATATATATTATAACATATTATTCTTGATACAACTTTTTTACCTGTACATACAAGCCTATATAAAATCCTATAGGTACATCGAATAGACTAGAAAAATGGCTATTTGAATTCACGAAATATTGTAATTATAAAAACTGTTTTGTGAGAGGGCGCAGTAAAACCTATTACAGTAATTAAGACAGTAGAACAGAATAGGCAATAAAAGGCAAGGCAAAGGAAAAGGATATAGAATGTGGGTCTGGTATAAATTTCATGAACTAACGCGTCAGTGGGATTATCCTTGTTATCGTAGTTGACAACGAGAGCTGCACTACCAGGTCTACTGTGGCTGCCGGAGTCTCGGGAACTGCTTCTGTAGCAATTAATTAATTAGGACTTAATCCCAATAAAATTATTACATACTACGTATGTAACTCTACTCAGAAAGTTATGACAAACTAAAAAACTTTTATGAAAAATATATTTTTACTAAATATTTTCAAAGAACTATCCACAAGCCTCTATATAAATTTAATTGCGTCTGAACCAATTTTCTAAACCTTTTTCAAGTCCCCCGCAGTCATGCGGAGCTACATCAGGATTCGTCAAGTTTTAAGCCACATTTAAAATCGTAAATACCACGAAAATGTTCTCTACGCAAATACACTTTTTAATGAATCAAGAAATCCGGAAGACACTGCATGCAGGTTGTCTCCGACAGGTATGCATGGAGGTACATGAGTCCAGCAGTGGACGTCCCACGGCTGAAATGATGATGACGTTTCATTACCTCTTTCTATGATGTTCATCCCTGGCTAAATAAATGTCTTCGTAGTGATGGTCTCTGCGGTTCGCCTCCGCGCCACTGTCGCTATCTGACTGTTCCTGTACTGAACCCTTGGTGCCATGGACTTCCGCTTTCACTAAAATGTTTACTAATTGTTCAATATTATCTTTCTGTACTTTTTAAAAAATATTGCGCCTAGTTATCGTTATTGGCAAGCATTGCAAGGCCAGTAGCTTTCCTGTTTGATTTAGTAAGTAGTAAATTTGAGTCTGAAATAACGTACTTTATTTTTATCCTTTGTTTAGGTTTATCCATACATACAGTCAGCGAAAAATATTATCGTTAATGTTTTTTTATGAACTAAATAGTTATATTCATTTTTACATTCATGCTGGATCTTGAGAAAATTTAATTACTATTATTTAATTCCATCTCTAGTATCGGAAAGTAAAAATCCGAATGATCGAAAACTAAAGTCTAGTTAGTATTCAGCTTAGAGGTGAGTTAACCGTCGTAGTATATAGCTATAATAGCATTTTAAAGCAAAGCTACCTGTCATAGTAGGAGCCTCCTGACCTTCAGCAGGGACCCTGGGTCCTGGTGAGCGTGTTTGAAACAGGTCTCTCACACGCTGATATAAAGCTGCAGGGGCTCCAGATGTGTTCGTGGACCCGTGCAGGAACCAACCGGAGTTGGTTGTGTCTCCTTCAGAAGCTGAGCATCCTGGATATAAAATTTAGTTAAGATCATCAAATAATATAAACCCCATCCCAACTACAACTTGAAATGAGACATCAAGATGTAAGTACTACCATTATGTACAACATACGGTATATTAGTTATTATTGTATAAATATACTTATACCCGTGGGAAAGCCATGCTGAAGCATATTACTTCGACGCACTAATTGGGCTCGCTCTTCCGAAGTGATACCACGGGCTCACAGAATACTCAGCGTGAAACGGTACTTGTACTGTTTCGTAGAATGAGTGAGGATATGGGAGGCCCTTAAAAGTGCCGCTTTATCGGTGTATAAAGCCGGCAGCACAACCAGTGCGCGGCCTGTGGCGCGGTTGTTCATTGGCGGCGATAATCTCTTACCATATAGGAGACACACCTGCTCCGTTGTCCGCTATAGAATAAAAAAAAGATGTACCAACCCATTAAGAATAGCACACATGAGATAGGAAACAGAAAATAACCCACCTGAACTTTCCTCTCCCGAAGAGCTGTGTGGTGCAACGGGCGCCGCTCTCTGCATTGGGTTAACATATAAGCCATCGGCTGGCCCCGACCTGGCTGAGCTGATTGATCCCACCGTTGAGGAAACGGATCCACGGCGCTCACGAGTGGATGAGCATCTTTGCTCCGGTCCGTGCAAGAAGAATGGAGACCGGCTGTTCGCATTGATGCAGCCTGACAGCGCGCACTGTAATTTAAATAAACAAAATATTAACTATCATCGCATTTTACTTGCTTATTCGTACTCTAGCTTCGACTCGTAGATTATACTTAGACGCTTTTTATAGCATATCGGACAACGGAGCAGGTTGGTCCCTTATATGGTAAGAGAACACCGCCGCCCATAGAAACCACGCTACAGTCCACGAATTAGTTGTGCTGTCGGTTTTTTACAACGCTTAAACTATTTTTTAAAGGAGAGAGGCGGTCTCATTCACTCAGCGAAACAGTAGAAGTACCATTTCAAGTACAACTACCATTTAACGTTGAGCATTCTTTGAACCCGTGGTATCACTTCGAACGAGACTAATGAGTGAGTTAGCATATGCTACAGCATGGCTCTCCCACGGGTGTGAAACTATTCAGACACTTGCCCGGCCACTTTCATGCCCTTCCAGAGACCGAATAAATTAAATTATAATTGTACTGACCGGCATTCACGCAGCTACGAGGTTCTCGAAATCTAATACGCTGATACTATTGTAAAAATTATAAGTATCCTATGATTGTGTATCGTAGAAACTCAGTGAAGAGAATTACAAGAAAATTTACGTTCAAACAAAACCATCCGCTATGAAAAGTTGTGTTCACGTATTTTTTTATAAGTTATACCGTCTTATAAATGTTACCTTATGATATGATGAGCTAATTTATTCGTCAAACTTACCCTTGTTTCACCAGGAGTACATGCACAGGAGTGAATTGCCTTGTATGATGACAATTGCTTGTTATCGCCTGTAGCTCCCGCTGCCACCAGAACGTTTAAACACTGTAATTCAATATTTTTAAGATAAATTTGTTGCACAACTGCATTTCACACGATGAATAAATTAAATAGACTAAATTAATTTCGTAACTCTAAAGACTTCTTTAAATATGACACTAGCGTAAATAATAATACTATAGTTATGTTTTTTTATAATATAGCGGACAACGGAACAGGTGGGTTTCCTATATGGTAGAGAACACCGCCGTCCATCACCAATCGCGCCACAGTACGCGCATTGGTTGTGTTGCTTGCTTTTATCACCACTCAAGCGGCATTTTTAATCCTCCGATATCCTCACTCACTCTGCGAAACACAGTCCTAGTACCATTTCACTGTGAGTATTCTGTGAGTGAGTTACGTAATATTATATAACTGACAAATATCCAGTTGACAACGTTTTCCGACCCAGCGCTGAGATATTAGAATTGCAACATCTCAACATAGTTAATTTAACGGATATAAAACATCAAAAGCGATTAACATTTTCTAACCATTTATTATCGTTCAGATTATATATTACACGAACATATCATTAACTCAATAAATAAGGAAGGTACTCTTGTCCAGTCACGCGTAGAACGCATCTTACATCATTGAAAATATTAATATATTCGAAAGTTAAATTATTTAAGTAGAACATTGTTTATAGGGTAATGTATATATGCGCTGACGTTTAAAAACTTTGTAATAATATCTGTGTCATTTTATGAAACATATGACTTTAAAATCTGTACATTAATAGACGTTATTAAATTATTACTTGTCGAATTAAATAATCTGAGATGTTTTTATCAGCGAGAATGTTACCATATAAAATATGATCTCATGAAATTGCATTGTCACGTAATCATGATTGACGGAATTGTGTCTTTTACAAGGGTCTATTATTCAAGTGAAATTGAAAGAGCGATTACTAGTCAAAATCATGGCAAAACGCAATGGAAGTGACAGGCAAGTCATTTGAAGCTGTCTAAGTAACTGAGCCACTCGCATTATGTCAGTAGATATATGTTGTCAACAATGATACATTTTATATGTCAAAATAATACATATTAGCTTACCCTGGCAAAAGTTTTGCCACATACATTATCAAGGACTAATATTGATCGTAGAAGGGTGAAAATTTAGGATTGTATATATTTTTTAATGCCACATTATAAAACAATTTAAAAAAAATGTTACGGGTGCTTAAGTCTTATTACTCAGAGGTATTAAAAATAGTAGCCGATTCTCAGACCTACTCAATATGCAAAAAATTCATAAAAGTCGGTCACGCCGTTTCGGTGGAGTATGGAGGAAACACTAGGAAAATTAAGTGATTAATTTACGAATTAATTACGAATAAAAACTCTTAAAAATGACTCGAAACGTATAGACGTTTGTAATAATTTTTAATGAAATTGTAACAATGAAAATGATCGCGATAAAAAAAATTACATCGACCAATTGCCAGTGAGTTTACAAGTGTACGATCAGAGTACGACACACTTTCATCTCCATTGTTTGTTTGTATGGAAAGTGAATTAAATATCCAGTTGGTAATTACTTAACTTTTATTCAATAGTCTTTGTATTTATATCTGGGAAACATGTTATAAACTTGCATAGATCATCTGTGATACCACTGCAATATCACTTTGTTATGTTACTGAAATAGTTTGTAAATAAATCTTATGAATAAAATAATATATTTTAAACAGAAGCTATAGAACATTAAAGTCGTAGATATATTCTTCTCAAATTTTTGAAAGAAAAATAAAGGGATACGTCTACTTAAACTGAAAGTTACCCATTACAACTACATAGTATTTCTAAAGGCAAAAGAAGTACAGGAATGAAAATATTTTTCTACCTAGAGTTCTTACCTCTAAGTGGTGGTTTTCAGCGGCATCGTTAATAGGACTCTTCCCATGTCTATCTAAATGTAGTCTCGCCCCGTGACGTAACAGCCAGCGGACAGTGGACAAGTGACCACGTGATGCTGCGAAATGAAGCGGCGTGGCGCCATCTCCGTCTCTTGCGTTTGGGTCGACGCCGCGGTCTACAATCTGTAATAACGAGAATCTTAGACAGGCTTGCAGTATAAATTACAGTGTAAACTCTATGTAACGTCCCTCGATTTATCAACAAACTCCCTAAAGCATCGTCGTCAGTTGACTTTGGTTGGTTTAGCTCGAATTCCATTCACATATACACTCTACATAGAATTACACCCACTTTTATAACCAATCCTATTACCAATACTTTTATTACCCAACAATTAGTAAAAACTGCACAGCTGCGTACGTTCTTTTGTCACTTAATTATTCTAGCCTGCAATAAAGAAAAGAAACTCTGGAACCAGCTTAAGTATTGGAATATTACTTCTGTTATCACCAAGATGCCTTAATATTGCAAGATATAAATAAAATAAGTAAAACAATACAACAAAATTGCTGGTGCAGCAAAAGACGTCAGACAAAAATAACAGACTATACGCAATAACGTTCAAATACGATTATTTTTATGTACATATCTATTAACTATAGTATGAAATAAATATTTTCTTTTTCCAATTCGGATTTTTCTACTCTCCACTTAACCGACAAGTCTCTTTAACGCCATAAAACGCACAGTCCCTTCAGTGTTGTTATATAGAATTTACACTGTATTTGACTGGCTTGTCTTGTCTTGCAAAAAAACTTATATTTTAAAATGATTTTCCAATTTGGGTCACATCTCAATGTCTGAATCGACTTTAAATTATAAAATATAACGATGACTATATTGTTTGTCCAAAAATTGGCATTTCAATACGATTCTCTTGTCTTGAATTATGTCGATGTTGAATTGTATACGAATTTCTAGTTTTTATACATTTTTCTAGTAGCAAACTTTGAAGAAAATTATGCAACTTTAATAAATTAGTTACAAAATAAAATCGAATTTATATTGGCTTCCGATCTTTCTGTTTATACATACTTTGTTACAATTTAGTAACTACTTTCTCCATAGAGAAATGACAGAATTTTTAACAGTCTATAAGTATGTAATTCTCCTTTATTGTCTATTACAATGATACTGTAGAAATACCAGAGGCGTTGTTCAACAGCACTGTTTTCGTTGTCTGTGAAAGTTGCTAGTTCTAGATTATAAATAAGTTGTCTGTACTCGTGATAAGGATAATTACAGGCTTTTTGTTTATGATACATTTATTGCTGGTTAAATTGCTGGATTGCATCCTATTCCGTATAACTAACTAACAACGTTATATAATGTAGTTGAAAGACATCAACGATTGGCATATTTAAGACACGTATCTTAATCTAACAAAAGATGCAAAATTATAAAAATTTATTAGGTAATTTAACTTGAGTAATTAAAGATGGACATAAGAACTGATTTATATATATTATAGGTAAAACGAATAATATTTCTTTATATTTTTATAATAGTCTGATTATACAACGTTGCTTTAAATAACAGAGAAATAAGATGATACTGTTATATTTAATTAATGTCATATTTGTATAAATAAATAGAAATAGTTACATTCCGAGAATTTTCTAGTTTTGGATGAATCCATAAGTAAAATGTTCAGATTTGAAGTGTATAATATATTTTACAATTACTTATATGTGACTGTATAATAATATAATACCCGGAAACATGGATGTTTCCGGAATGGGTTCCGGGCTTAAAAATTATACGCCTTATATTATATTTTATTGGTAAAGATTTCCTAGCACAATCACTTCCATCATTAAGTATTCGATCACGACATCTATTTCCTATCCGTTATTGAACAAAAGTAATCCATCAAATACTTATGCAATAATGAAAAATGAATTACTTTGTAAAAAAGGAAATATCGAAACGTGAAATATATTCTGCCTATGAATATTATTACTGGTTGCGTCACAGCCTTTTCTCTCTTTGAATACTAACTACCGTTTTATGAGAACTATCAAATCTCAAAGTAATTGCTCTTAGATTGCTGTCCGTTTCGCAAAAAAACATTCTTAACATTTTTGTCGAGTTCTTGAATTTAACGGCGTGCCACGATGTCTTTGTTTTAACTTTATAGACAAATTTGTATCTGTCTGGCCCTGCACACCGGGGGCATTTATGTTTCAAAAGTAAAACCAGTGACGTTAGACTTACCATCCATTTGACACAGTCCAAACAGCCTGTCTGAGCTGCCGCATGAATTGGCAGCATGCCATCACGCGCGCGGGCGTCTAGCCTTCCACCAGCCTCTAGCACCAAATATTTGAGCACTGCCAGGTGTCCTTCCTGTGCGGCTAGGTACACAGGAGTAACGTCATTGTCCATAGCAGTGTTCGCACTGAAATGTAACGTTGGATTTATTAGTTCATTTTCATTAAATAAAACATTATGCCTATGAATAGTTTTACGTTTTCGGAAACAGAGAATTCTCTTGATATTTACCACTTATACCTTATTTACTTATACCTTTTTCTATTTTTTTATAGTATAGCGGACAACGGTGCAGGTAGGTCTCCTATATGGTAAGAGAACACTTCCGTCCATGAACAACCACGCCACAGTCCGCACATTGGTTGTTCAGCCGATTTTTTACGCCACTTAAGCGTAATTTTTAAGGGCCTCCGATATCCTCACTCACTCTTCGAAACACAGTACAAGTATCATTTCTCGCTGAGTATTCTGTGAGCATCTTATATGCATGTCTTTCAAATTATTGCGCCTATAAGTCCACAAATAAAGTTACCCATTAATATACGATTATTTTACACAAATATGGTATTACAACAATTACAAAATTCAGTTCAATAAATAACAAAAATGAGAGCAGTTTGTCACAAAACCTGTCTATGTTGTAACCGACCTCCTGACATCAACGGACAAGTGAAAACGATGATAAAAGTGAAACGTGAGATTCGGTTAACGGTACCTTGACTAGACTGTTAGTTACATGGATGATATAATCGACGATTAACTTAATTACGGGTGTTTCTATGATAATACTTGGCCTAAATGAATGAGGAAATGAAGAATTTTAGATACGATTTAAGAGTTCGTTTGAAAGTCGTATATTTTGTTTTCGACAGAGACACGCATATTACCAAAGTATTTTAAAATTTTAAAAAGAATAGAAAATAAGTAAATAAAATTACATAAGCAGGGGTATTTCCAAACCAATACGACTTGGAGACCTTCAAGAAGAGAGCGTATACCTTCCTTAAAGGCCGGCACGCACCTGCGGCTATGCAAGCGGTGGTGTGTCCATGGGCGGAGGAACGCTTGCCCTAGGTTAGCCTCCTGCTCGTTTTCCACCAGTGGTGTAAAAAAATACAAAGTTTCAGTTTTTTCCAAAAAGACATCACGACGGTTGGCATCTAAGTAGAAGAATTCTATCTTATGACTTGCTGCAATATTTAGTTTCATGTATTGAATTCAAAATAATACTTATTTATTAACGTTTATAATTTTAACTTCTCTTTTACTTCAATCCAACTAATGTTATGCTAGAATTATTTAATATGTATTTAATACCTATCACCGATTCTAACGAACCTTCGAAGCTTGCCTTGGTTAATATCTATGTAATATATATATTTTTTTATTTATTATATCATCGATACCTAAAATGCCTTATAGTTGTATCTTTTTACTATCATCATCAGCCTATTAAGTCCACTGCTGGACATAGGCCTCTCAAAGACGCCCACCTATTGCGATTTTGAGCGATCTGAATCCAGCGGTTGCCCGCGACCTTAATGAGATCGTCTTTCCATCGCGTGGCGGGACGTCCTACTGCGTTTCACGGTACGCGGTCGCCACTCGAAACCCTTTCTTCCCCATCGGTTGTGGGTTCGTCGAGCGATATGGCCAGCCCATTGCCACTTCAACTTGCTAATACGGCGGGCAATATTATTATTTATTACTATACACTTTACTAATATAATATACTTGCCGCCTGCATAAATTCACAGATATAATACGTTTCCTACTTTAAATATAGATAAGAACTTAAATTCTTTTATAATAAAGTCAGATAAACAGTAAAAACTTGAAATGTTGCAGCTAAAATAATGATATGGTCTATAATTGCTGTATATTGTGTACTTTTATTAAAATATGTAAACATTTAGTTGATGGTGGACTTAAGGAATCCTATTTTTTTATACAATATGACATTTATAATCTTTTCTTAAAATTTGACGATATTATTGGCTGTTAACGCACAAAAAATTGGCATGTTCAGTTATATTTAAATTATAAATGAATTACCGAATCTAACGTGGTTTGACGTGTGCACGAAATCACGCTATAAATTATTACACCATAAATGTACAGTTTCAAGTTAAAAACCTTCACGTGTTTTTATACATTTATACTTAAATACCACGGTCAAATCTGTGTGCCATAAGATTTTTAGAATTGTCAGTGAAATATTCAACCCATATGATCTCTGCCAAGTATAAAGAAACAATATAGAGACCACATTTATCGGAGGCTCTTAAAAGTGACGATTAAACACCGTAAAATTCGGCAACACAACCAATGCGCGGACTATGGCGCGGGTGTTCATGGGCGACAGTGTTCTATTACCATATAGGAGATACCTGTTCCATAAAATGATAAAATAAAAAAACATATATCGTGTATTTCATATTTTATATCCACACAAACGAAATTTAATTGTTTTAGATTTTTCAAATAAACGTATTGTTATTTACGCAGTGTTTGCTACTCCTATTCTGTATAACTATTTCCTATTTTAATTAATTGGCTTAATGATAACTTCATTGATTGTATAACGAATAAATTTTATACGAGGTTTATAATGTTAAAGTAAAATGTTATGCAAATTTAACGATAAGCATTAAATGAAACGAACGCACCGAGTGCGGTAATAGTCAAATTATACAAAGGTTGGTAACCAAGTCCTAATAACATATTAATCTCTAATTTAATTTGGGAAAGTTTTAATTCAATAATTTATTACTAACTTATGTTATATTCATTCAAAAGTAATGTTCCTGAGTGACATTAAAATAATAAAATAATGAATATAGATAAAAATCCCGATGTTATCATTTGATATCGTCATCATCATTTCGGCCATAAAACGTACACTGTTGGACATAGGCCTCCCCTATAATTAGATATTATTTAAATTTGATATATCTAGTAGAAAAAAGCGCTAACACTGTTTAAGAGTAAAATCAATATTTATTGAGAATATTTAGATACAACCCTTGTCGGATTTTGATTATAAATGAATGAAAATTACCGTTCTCGTCCTCCATAACTCCCCGATTTCGTTCTCTGATACTTTTTATTCTTCTTGCTTTTCTTGCCAAAAAACTTACTCGACACTCGACTTTGCGGCGGGTGGGTGTTATTTTGCGTCATTTTCTAAACCATAATCGCACTAAAACTGACAATCGCGTTTTGCGTAACAAAAAGCACGTCACATTTGACACACATGCGCGGGCGCAGGTCGCTCGCGATACACTGAACGGCGGAGCTTACGTTTTCACAGCGAAAGTGCATTTTCACAGAGGTTTAATGACACGAGCTTGACGAGCGTTTCCATTTATTGATTTGTGACAATTATACCAATTGTTCACTGGGTTTTGTTATTTTACCGATGAATAAAAAAATCATTGTTATATTATTTTAATAAAACACTTCGAAATTGGTACATTAAAAACACTTACAGGTTAGTCAAATCATAACAACTGACATATTTATGGATTAATAGGTTAAGTATTAAGTATTATGACATTATTAATTTTACAAATATAATCTTAAAAAAACCCATCAAAATTAAAATTTTTTTTTATTTATAATTGCAATAATTATAATATTTTTTTGTACTTTGTGACTGACATACTGTGTAAATTTATTTATATTATTAATTAGTTTACTAGACCAGTGAATTCCAGCCTGTGGGTCGCGAATCCCTGGGGTTCCACGTAAATATGTACGTAATATGGTGGTCATGTCTGGAGAATACATAAAGTCTAATAATAACTAAAATAAAAACCTAACTTCTTCTTCGACTTTTTTCTGTTTATTTTATAAAAGGGTATTAAAAACTGCCCTTAAATTCCTAGAGAATTTAATTCGCTACAGTGACCAGCTACCACGATCACCTCATCAGTATTACAGAAATAATAAGGATTAAAAAGAATTAGGTCTAGATTATTAAGTCAATAAAGTTGCGAAAAGACCCGGTCTAGCCTTGGTTAAAGTTTAGCGTATTAAGTGATTCTTCTAGATTATTAACTAAGTAGTGTTGCGAAAAGATCCAGTCTAGCCTTGATTAAAGTTTAGCGTATTAAGTGACTCTTGTGTAAGAGTATGTCAGTGTAGAAATAAAGCTTTTATTTTTTCGAAAGTAGCAGTAGTGTAAAAGTAAAGTAAGAATATTTTATGAGGATATTTCAGGATTTAGTCTTACAACAGCTAAAGGAACTTACGTAACGTTCTAGAAACAAGTGAATAATTTAAATAACATCTTTAATATTCAATTCGAAAAAGTACAGTCAAAATCGAGTCTCCGATATAATAAGTATTACGTAAAAAATCGTGAACACGATTAGTTCGTGCAGAGGAAAGGCGCTAGCGATTCTGAACAATAAATTGATTAGTAATGCACCCAAAATTCTTAATATATGATTATCATTGGTTTCATGCCCATAAAAATAAAATTATATATATACAGTACAGTCGGAATATAACGATTTCCTGGATTTAACGAATTTTTAAAACCCCTTAGAATTGTCCATAAATGCTAATACAAAACATACCTTTACATTACGAATAAATTTTGTCTCCTTAAAACGAATTTTTAATCATTGCAAAATATAGATACAAAGATTATTAACCTCTATTTATTTTTTTTCAATTATAATATTTATAAGATATTCTTTCAATTATTCCTAGTTATTTCTAAAGTATTATTTAATTTCTCAACATGTTCAGCCATGCTAAATTCTTCGCGTCGTAGTTCGTCAACTTCGTAAGACAGTCCGACCTAACATCATTATAACAAATTACGTCTTGGTATAACGAATATTTTTTTTAATTTCCTTGAGTACAGCACTAATATAATAAAATGTTTTATTAAGCAATCAATTCTAATACTATGTTCTTTTGATAGATATAATAATCTATTTTTTAAATCTTAATTTAATAGTTATTTCCAATTTGTTATAGGTCGCAACTTCGTCAGCATACCCAAGTTAATATTCTCACTTTAACAAATGACGAATTCTCGTTGTTTAAAGTACAGGAAAAAAGCAGATAAAAAGCTACAACCGATGACTTAAGCCCACTGGTTTCACCGACATATCGCCTGAACATGACATAGCTCTTTCCGATGCTTTCGCCGATTCAATGACTGCTTGTAAATTGTTACAGATACAATTTTTTACTAAATATAATTATTATAAATAAATATTTAAATAAAAGAAATTGTATCAACTGCTCCAAGTGTATTGAACCATTAAGGAAGCAACTAAATATATATTGAAATAAAAGATTTCTTTACTAACTACCCCCATATCGTATATTAATTACTGTGTTAAGTGTATATAAAGCCAAGGGATCTTTTGAAATACGAAGAAACATTGGCTTTTATAAACTTGTTAAATGACAAATTTCAAACAACGTATGTACAATTTAAATGTCATTTAAAAGAATACAAATTGTTTTCGAAAGCTGAAAAGCTACAAAACAATGTCCATGCTATAGTAATTACCTTCCCACCCTTTCTACTCAACAACAGATGGCGCTAAAAAACACTCATTGTTTGAACAACAATAAAAAGTATAAGTCACAATGTAATTCACATTATTTACATGGTTTATACCATTTTCTCTGTTCCTGTGCTAAATTATAAGTTGCATACTATTTTTTGAAAAAGACAATACAGTAAATATATTCTTGCATAACATACCACACATATATCAAACGCGAAAAACTATAAAAATAAATTAACAACATAGTCATATTTTAAAACACTATGCAACAATATTTTGGCATAAAAATTCCTAATTTTTATTGTTTGCTAACATTGCTTAGCAATAAAATTACCATTTGGTTCGTAAAAAACCTTAGGAAATACGCAAAAGTAGGAAACTCATAGAAGTGTATTTGTAATAATTAATTATAAAGTCAGCTCCATATCTTTCAGATCGGAACGCGCGCGTCACATACCGTTGTATTACGATTTTACATTTTACTTATAAGTCAATAGCAAACAGACTTTTTTTTAATCAAACACTTTTGTTATTGTAACCCAAATAAGCCATAAAGAAAAAATCTGAAGAGTTTTTATTAGATGTTAAGATTGTTAAATAATATGTATTATTATTATTTTACTATTATTATTATTACTGTTTAATAATACATATCATTTAACAAAATATTCGTATCCTTACAAAATAATATAAACCGGAATTAATAAATGTTGTTATTAAATAATAATATTTTTAAATTACTTAAAAAAAGGAAAAATAAAATAATATAATTAGTATTTAAGCTCTAACTTTTCTAACTTTTTAAGCTCTAAGATTTACAAGCATCGAAAGAAGATACGCTGTATCAGAATGAATATGGCCAATATACCGATGTAGCAAAATTATGTGTGAATGTTATTACCAATTACTCAAAATGTTAATAATGTAGAGAAACAGGTATAAATGATGCATTAAAACGATATCCAAGAGAAAAAATCTAGAAAACATTAACTAAAATCTAGTAGATATTCCGTAGTTTACATATATATATATATTTATTTATTGTATAGCGGACTGCGGAGCAGGTGAGTCTCCTATATCCTAAGAGAACACCGCCGCCCTTGGACAACCACGCCACAATCTGCGTATTGGATGTGTTGCCGGTTTTTTATGCCGCTTAAGCGGTACTTTTAAAGACGTCCGATACTCTAACTCACTCTGCGAAACACAGTACCAGTACAGTATCATTCTGAGTATTCTGTGACATCGTGGTATCACTTCGGACGAGCCGGCCCAATCAGAGCGTCAGCACGACTCTCACACGGGTGCAAAAATATACATAAAATATAGTTT
The DNA here is from genome assembly GCA_018230265.1 of Delias oraia. Lineage (NCBI taxonomy): Eukaryota > Metazoa > Arthropoda > Insecta > Lepidoptera > Pieridae > Delias > Delias oraia. The sequence continues at coordinate 25,815 of DWCF01000090.1, read as the reverse complement.
TACAAACTTAGGACATATTTAACTTCCAAGTATTCTGTTCACAACTTGAACAGTATAATTTCATTATAATTACTATCAAGGTAAGTAGGGAATGCGGCCGCTCATGGATGAGATGACGAGTTAACACGTGTAATGCGAAAATGATTGATATAATAAGATAACGTTATACATATTAGGGTTATAAATACGAGTTTTCTTGGCCTAGTTTAAATGTGTTTGAGAAAATCGCAAATTGCTTTAATAGATAGGTAAAGTAACGTACATGACAACATAATGCGACTTATAATAATTACATTTTCAATTAATAAGCTTTTAGAGTACGAATTATTAAAGCTTTTACCAGCATATTTGTTTTATATAGGGTATTTATGCTGGGTTGTACTATATTCGGTATGAAACATGGCGCCTTTTACCTTTTATATTAATGTTTAGATTTTTTTATTCGTGATAATTTGAACTTTTACTATGAATCCGTGGTAGAACCATACTGAAGCATATGCGGACGCGCTAATTGGGCCGGCTCGTTCGAAGTGATACCACGGGCTCACAGAATACTCAACGTGAAATGGTGGTTGTTCAAGAAACGGTGCTTTAACTGTGTTTCGCTGAGTTAGTTAGGATAGCGGAGGTCCTTAAATGCCGCTTAAATGGCGTAAAAAGCCAGCAACACAATCAAAGGGCGCACTGTGTCGCGTTTGTCCATGGACGGCGGTGTTCTGTTACCATAAAAAAAATAAAAAAATAATTAATTCTTAATGGTGATTGTACATACCTAACAATACTCGCCGGTATTGTTTTAGAGTACTTCAGTCTTGTAGACGAAGCCCGCAGAGGCCGCTCACGGCGAGGGCACGTTGCCATTTTGGTCAAAACATTGCACTCTCCGTTTCAAGTTTTTATTTTTACAAACACTATGTATTAATCACGAGTCATAAATTGATACTTTTCGTAAAAAGATAGATTGACCAGATGACTGTTTTAATCACACAATAAGATCCTAAAATGTTTTATTTTCAATACATTTACTTAGACATTTGAAAAGCACTCTGTATCAAAATTTATTTAATTGACATTGCATTTTAAATATAGTCTGCCTTAATGGCAAAAGCAGACGGATCTATTGATCTATTAGTAACGACTAAATATTTTAGATGTTATTAAGTATGTAGTTAAGTGTATTCAGTATTTTATAAAGATAAAAATTATGAAACTAAGTGGAAACTAGAAGAAATAAAGAAGATGCACAGTGTATAATTATCGTTTCTTACAAAATAATTCAGTCCTAGTGCATGGACTGCATCATCAATTAACAGTTATTTCTCAGATAAAAGCAATAATTTTCTCTTCCTAACTGTCAGTTAAGCTGCTAATTCTAAGTTAAATTACTGAGAGGAATCGATGCGATACATTCTATCACGCTTGTGCTAAGCGTATAGTATTATGTCCAATGTTAAAATTGTCATTTAATAAAGGCCATAAAATAATATGGATGCTTTATAAACAAATAAGATTCTATTAGGTTTTTCGAAATAAATTTACCAATATTTATATTGATTACATGAAGTAGAAACGAGTCCCATTTCTTTATGTACATATATATTTAAAAGTAATTGAAAAATTAATTTAAGTTAAAATATTACAATGTTTTTTATCCATGATATTTTTTGAGTTACGTATTCATAATAAAACATATAAAAATTATTATTTATTATTAAACAATTATTTTATTAAACAAACATCAAAAACAATTGTTGTATTATTAACACGTAAAAATATTATATTAAAACAAATGAGATTTTTCCACAATGGAAAGAGCGAATAAAAGATTATGTATGAATGAATAATCCTGTCAAAAAAATTAATCACGTTACGAACATCAGGCAACGTACTGAAATTCTTAAGTTTGAAAACATGCATTAATTGTTTCAATTATTAGTGTAGACGTCGTATGAAATGTGTAGATAGAAAGTAAAATTTAATTTTGATTTTACTTTCTGCCGACGCTTTCCTTAGAATAATATAACAAATATTTGTACGATATTAAAATATATTATATGTTTTTTGATGTTTCGAAACTTTAAAAAAAACCTATATCGTTTTTAAAGTATTTAATTGATTGTTTATAAATAAAGTTTGGCTACAAAAAAATCTGAAATTAGTTCCTAATATTTATTTGCTTTACGTGTGTGCAAAAATATAATGGAATTTAAAAAATTATTGCTTTGTTCGAGCCGCCATTGTCGTTTGCACTTGACATGAATTCGAATTTGTTCTCAAAATTAAAAAGTTGGTCAAAATTTTAGGATGTTTGTAAACATACGCAACCAAAACGCTTACCATTAAACATGTTTGTATGTTGGATGGTTCGTCCATATCTACTTAAATTTTTTTTTATTATATTTTATTAATTAATTGTGATGTATGTTATTTTATCCCTTCAAAGATGAAAATAAAATACCCATTAAAAAAATAATATAAGTCACGATAGTATAGAAGAAAGCACAGATTCGCAATCTGCCTAAAAATTTCATAGACACGAAAACTCTAATCACCAATGCCACAGAGTAAAAGAAACAAATGTAGATAATATAAAATCGAGGCTCACAACACTCAAGCAATTGCTCTCAACGCGAGCGCAAGCAGAGTTACATCTCACTTGACTAGTGTATTTCTGGGTTTCGCTAAAGACTTGATTACGGTATATGATATGGTGATAGACGAAGCGATAAGCGATAGCGTTTAATTCCGTTTCATCATCGTCATCCTTTCAGCCGTAGGACGTCTACAGCTGGACATAGGCCTCCGGACCTCGGACCTTTTAATTATTCTTGAATATTTAATTCCGTTACCAATTAATATATTACACGGATACATGGATGTGGTTCGTTTATTATTTATGGATATAGTTGGATGCTTGGGTAAACGTTAAATTAAAAATAAATATAATATTGACTATGACACTAAGTTTACATGACAATGATTGACGTATTTCTAAGCATTTGACAATATTTATTTGAATCAAGCTGTCATTTTTATAAGATACGTCTACTTTTAGATGCCGGGTCAACGATCCGGCTGATGTAATTTATGTTTCTACTTGTAACTTAAGTATGTATGAAATAATTCATTTCGCTCCTTCTATGATGGAGATCACGGCACAAATTACCTACTTACTAATGTTAATACTGTACAATTTTGCATAATATTTTGTTTTCTCCTTGGGTAATGTGGCGTGAACGTTGTAATCTTAATTGCCTAAAAGTTGTTTAATTCATCGATTTATTTACATCTACTTGAACCATTTTACGCCCGTATTACAAAACTTTGAGGCTATTGCATGATAATTAAAATACCAAGTACCAGTGTATCAGATTCTTATCAAAATTGTTTTTGTAACATATAATGTTAAACAGGCGATTTTTTAAATAAAATACCACAGAATATTAAATTCCTTTCATATTGTTTCTGAATGAAACATTAAAGCTCTTTGTTAGTGCAGGTGTATACGTTCGAATAAGAAACAATAACAAAAGCTATTTTTCAACATATGAACCATAGTATTCAAGCTTTTTGAAATTAAAAAAAGGAAATTGTCCATGGATGAAGATCACAATCCTGCCTACACGGTATAAAGATCTGTGGCAACGATGAGCTCAATTAATTCGGTAAGTAACGCTTTCACCGCGCAATTATTTGAGATCTTAATAAAAACGCGACTCGTGCGCATATTTTCCTTTATACGTGTTTGAATGGATTTCTTATGTAAGATTTAATACGCATATCTTTAGCAAATGAAAAAATTGAGAACTTCTACTGTATCTCTCTCTATACAACATATATGATATACTGTCTATCTTATATCAATAAACGCTCCTAGTCCCAATGCTAAATCGTGTCACTTATACTCTACTGCAATCGTGGTGATACAGCCCATTGGGCCAAGGACCATATCAAGCCATGGTCACGTAAAGTTGAATCACCTCCTATTTTCCGGAATTTTCTTCCAAATATACATACCCAGCTTTTGAAGGTTCTATTCGACACCGCCTACGTAATTACGAGTATTTTTAGTAAGTATTAAAGAAACTGAAATTTCATATTTTCCATAAAACTATTACTAAGAAAATCATTAATAAATTAACAATATACACAATTTACACACACACAATTTAAGAATATTATAGTATTATTATAATATAGTTGAGTAAAAAATTAAGAAATTATCAGAAGAAAACTAGCAACTCTTTCATTAATTAACATTCCCATAGTTCCACTAATACTCAATAAAAAAAGGGAAACATATACCCTAGTCAGGCCTCGGACATACACAGTTAGCATCCGTTATTTATCGTGACTGGACAGTTCGATGAACAAATAAAAACACCATTTCTTGTGAGCGATTTATGTATCGTGATTTGTTATTGTAATCTGACTCGCTTCAATGTACATTCATTTGCTCTATATTTCTAATTGGAGATCCGTTGGAGAGCCATGCTGAAGCGTACGCATTATTTGAGCCGGTGCCCCGAAATTATATCACGGGCTTACAGAAAACTCAACTTGAAATGGTACTTGTACTTGAAACGGTGCTTTTACTACGTTTAGCTGAGTGAGTAAGGATATCGGGCAACACCACCAATGCGTGAACTGTGGCGTGGTTGTCTATGGGCGGCGGTGTTCTCGTACCATATAGGAGACCCACCTGCTCCGATGTCCGATATAGAATAAAAAAAACGAAACACAATCCTTTTTAGAAATTATTTGTGTCAAATCTAATCTAATTGTTTGAGAAATGTTGGGTTCGATTCGAAGATACAGGAGATTTGTCAAAGAGTAAATTTTAAAATACATCTTAATACGTAGCTAAATGAGTTAAGGCTCAGTAAGTAAGGAATTTCATTACGAAAAAGCAATTAAGGATATATTCCTGAACTTTTATAATGTACATTATACTTCTCACAAAACTTTTGGTGTGTTATTAGCCAATAGTCAAATATTTTAGAATGTAGATGCATCTACAAGTAGCTAACTGGATGAAGAGTCAGTAAATAAGGAATTTTATGATAAAAATAGAGTAAGATATATTCCTAAACTTTTTTTACTCACGATACATCTGGTGTTGTATTAGCCAATAAACGCACGCAGTCAAGGCATCCTCTAGCGGCGGCATAGTGTAGTGCTAGGGCTCCATTGTTCGCTCTCCCGCCCGGCATGGCGCGGCCACACCACCACCCTTCGACAGCTAGTCTTCCGCTCCTAAAAAAAAATAAGGACCGTAGCTCAAAAATCATTGTCTAAAATCTTTTCTGTTTAAAAATATTCTGAAAAAATTTTCATTAAATTTCGGTCCTGCATAAAAAATCATAAAATATAATTGGTTAGTGCGTTTTGTATATTTTATAAGTACTTAAATGATAAATAATTTAAATAAAGATCTGCGCCATCTATCAAGAATTCTAAACACTGCTCTTCAGGACGAGCGTTTTTATAGTGTGTCTACTGAACACTACGTGTCGCTAGTTATGCTTATACAATAATAAGTTCACATAGAAAAATGAATCCATGCAAAATGTATCTTTAAAAATAATGGATCTTCACATGATTATCATCTCTCATATAAAAAAATAAATAACTACTGGGGAATTTTACATTCTTATTTTACTATTTGAAGCAATATGTATCTCAAATATATCTATTAAATATATTTATATATATAAATATCTCGCCTCCGACAGGTATGCACGGAGGTTCAAAGGGGAGGCCTATGTGCAGCAGTGGACGTCTTACGGATGAAATGATGATGATGATGATATCTCAAATAAAGTAGTTTCATGAATATACAACTATTTCGAAAATGAATTCTCTTATTTTCAATATTGAAATTATTATTAAGATATTACATTATTTACATTACATAAATATTGGATCCGGCATACTTCATCTTGCTCAGTATGCTACCGGGTCTAAATATGAACTTCGCTCCACTTTTTGCTAAAATTGATTGTAGCGTGATGAACAGTTTACCATAACCTGCCCAGGAGTATGAAAAATAATTTTACCAAGATTCCTTAGTCAGTCGAGTAGTTTTTGTTTCTATTCTATCTAAAATATTACTGATTGCATTTTTGGCATTTATCGATCGCCCCCTGATAGTTCATCATCATCATCATCATTTCAGCCATAAGACGACCACTGCTGCACATAGGTCTCCCCCTTGGACTTCCATGAATACCTGTCCTGAATTCCGGCGATCTTTATATGGTCGTCTGTCCACCTTGTGGGTGGACGTTCCAAGCTGCGTTTCCCGTAGTTATTTTGGAAATATATTTCATTTACAGAATTGATCTCTATATTGATTTATTATATTATTCCATTTTCATAAATTAATAAAAATTTTGAAAATTACGTTCTGTTATACTATTAGAGTGTAGTGCAATCTTAGATGACGATTTTCCGTGACCGTTAGGCATTTAGCCTATAAATTTACAACCGGTCTCAAAAACGGGACTGCTTATAACGACGCACGTCATAGCAAATTGCAAAAATTAATATTTTATCTAATAAACAAAGATAAATTCATTGTAGACATTTATTATTAAATCATATAAGTAAATTAAAAAAAAAGGTAAGTTGATGTGGGCCATTGCAGTTAGGTACTGATATTTGTTTGCATTTTATGGTGTATGTAGCAAATCAATTTTTAATTATTTGAATCTAATTACTGGAGCTAATCTTAACGTTTTTAGAACATAATTGAAAAAATGTATGCTACCTAACAAGGTTATATCTTTGATTAAAACATTTATTTTCTTAAAAATAGGAAATTTTATTTTTTTCATTATCTTCAAAATATTATTAAGAAAATTATTGATGAAACTAAAGTGATCTTTTTTAGTATTATAAAGCAGATTTTATTATAGTATAGCGGACCGTTGTCCGTTGAGAAGGTGGGTCTCCTATACGGTACTTGTACTGGTTTTCACTGAATGAAGATATTGGACGCCCTTAAAAATGTCGCTTAAGTGGCGTAAAAATCCGGTAACACAACCAATGCTCAGATTGTGGTGCGGTTGTCCATGGGCGGCGGTGTTCTCTTACCATATTGGAGACCCACCTGCTACGTTGTCCACTACTAGACTATAAAAAAATAAAATAAAAAATCACGGAAATTTGATGCAGAGCAGAAATATTAACACACTACAATATAAAAGGTAAATTGGTTTTTGTAATCTGAGATTCTATACAGTTCCTTATTACATAGCTCATTACAATATTGCACATGCCAATATTGATGTAACTTAGCTGTAAGTCGTAATATTTATTTACAAGTAAACTTTCATTACCTATTTGATCAAATTTAAACGAATCTTAACCGCTCTTCTTTGCTTTTGAAGTGTAAAATGCGTCTCAAATTCTTATCAATACTTTAACTACATCAAACAACTAAATAGCAAACTACATTTACGTAATTCATTCTAATTTTATAAATATTATTATTATTTATATATATATTATTTTATATTATATATATATATATAATATAAAATAATACCTGACTTTATCTGTTATTTTTTCATACACAAACTACAGAACTCCTTTTGATGAAATTCTTAAGTGATAACTTACAATGATAGATTAAGGCCTAATTAAGAATACAAACAACATATTCCGAAATAACGGTTTAATAATACTAATGCAGGGTAACTTGGAGATAAATTTTTAAAAAATTGTCTAGATTAGCATCTCAATACGTTTTGGGGAATGTAATATATGTTCGAAAAAATATAAAAGACTGTCAATAAAAGCGACAGTTCTAATCGGAACATACGAAATAAGCTTAGAGTGGTTTTACCAGTGATCAGACTCAGTAAAGTAATTCTTTTAGAGGTAATGTGAGACGTTTTTACAATAGGATCCCAGAAAACGATCAAAATCTTTCTGTAAATAAATTTAAAAAAAAACTGTTAAGAGACATTTGTGTGACAAAGCATACTATAGTGTTAATAATTTTGTATATGATGTCACGCCTTGGGAATAAGGTATTCTTGCCAACCATTCTCAGAGCTAGTTTTTAGCTTAGCTTAGCATTGCCTTGAACCCTTGGTAGACTAATTTTGATTTTGAAGGAGCTGCATTTTTGTATTTACATCTAATAAAAATATTTCATTACGATAGTAAAAATTAGTTATATTTCAGTTTAGTAACAAAATATATAAACAGTATAGGACAGACGTCACGCTGTCTAACGCTCGCTTCCTGTTATATCCGCCCGAATTACAATGTGTGACCTTAAAACTGATCAATGACTCTGGCAAAATAAATAATTATGTTTTCTATTGGAATAGATATATTTTTTACTATCAAAAAAGGATTACAACAGTAGTAATTTATAGATGCTTAAAATACAATAAATAAATAATAAAATAACAATATGAAAAAATGTGAATACACTAAATCTAGCTGAAAGAACTTTTTATAGGATAAATGTATAATTTTAATAATTAAATATTGAAATATTAAAATACTAAATATGATGATGTTTTTATAAATTGTATGTTTTTTAATACTGTAAGTTTAATATTAGTTGAATTCTCGATGTTTGTAATTTTAAATGAGATTGAATTTTGTTAAACATCAATTGTTATTTACCTAAAATTTCCAGCGCGTAACGCAATATCTAATGTGTCGAGGTCTTCTTCGTAATTGTGGCAGAGCTCCATAGTAGTATTTCTCGCTTCGTGTATGTCAAAGAGCACAGTTCCATCGTTTGTTTTATCCGTCATTACACTCCTGTACGATCTCGTACCAAAACTGGACGTGACAGACGCACCCCGCGGGAACTTACGGGGCGGGATGGGCACATTTTGTATGGTATTTCGATACCTCTTTCTCACGTATCGTCGCATTCTTAAAGACAACATTACGCGAATTCGAATGTGCCGCTTAATGTTTCTGTCGTAACGTAATTGTTCTTTCATTTTACGACTTCGCTTCTTTCGCTGCGGCACTTCCTCGATTGGCTCCAGAGCCCTATCTATCGGATGATTCGGCGAATGTTTCAAGTACTCGGCATTGTTATTCTTCCACGACTTACTCAATGACCAATTCTCACCATACGAGAAATGCTTAACTGGAATTGGTTTCTCGTAAATGTCTTCATCTAAAGCACTCATTCGTCGTGATATGAGAAAATTGTCAATGTTTCTACGCATCGTACTGTTGTGTGAACTAACAGTTGTGTTTATCAAATTTGATGTTAAGATTTCTGATTTTTTTTCACTCATAGGTTGGCGTTTTTTACGTTTTGCAATGGTCATGATGCGCCTGCGCATAGCGGACATATTTGTTAGTTCGCTCTTTAGGAAAGGACCTTTCCTATCTGACGTCATATCCGGCGACCATGCTGCGTTTTCTGAGCAACTGCAAAAATCTCTGATTATTCTAGCTAATGCACTGTAGCTGCTTTCTTTAGGACGCTCATTTGCCATTTTCCATTGCTCTATATTTATAGAGCCAACACTATATATTTCATTTATATGCCACTTTTCAATATCACTTTAACATTTGAAGAGTCACTGTTACAAATTGTCGCACATACGCAGCGATGGCAAGTTAGTGAAGTTATGAAGATGTAAGTGTAATTAACAAAGTTACATTTGAAATTTCCGTATAGTCATTGTTACGTTACTATTGCGTAAGTTACTGTGAAAGAATGTGATATATTCATAGTGTTTGGATCTAAGAGTTAAGATTATTTACATTTCACGAGGTTTTGAGTATTACGTAAATAATACAGGGGCTTTTCTTTATAGCGAATAAGTTACGGAATGGAATAGACGAAAAGAAATATGTATATAGTAATGAGTTCAACGCGCACAAAACTCACAATACATGAATTTTAAATGTAAGAAATAAAAATTAATTACTGTACAAATGTTATGTTTAATTAACAAATATATATTATTACATTAGAATAAAATTATGATAATATGTAATATAAAGGCAGACACAAAATCTAGAACATGGAAAACAATACATCCTACTTTCCGACTATGCAATCGTGGTAAATATTAGCTAATATAATTTAAAAAATTTGCATATCAAAACTGGCGCAATAAAAACATTTTAATTGCACATAAAATAGCGCAAAAAATAACTTTCTCTAGGGTTTGTTAACATCTACAATTGATGAACATTTACTTTCCACTCACGTTGCATGCAAATATAAACTATTACAAACCCCGTCATAACGTTTTTTATATAACTGAAGTTTTTTATTTACTTTTTTTAGTTAACTCTTAGGTTTAAAGTAATTATTTAATTAAATATTTTCCATTACAATGGCGTTGCTATATCGATAATTGTATCAAAATCAATAATCCCATTTCACTATAAATTGAAAAAGTATTAGAGATGAGAAATGTTCAACAAAATAAAACGATAATTTTTTAATAAGGTTATTGTCTCTTCAATCTTTCGTTTGAGCGAAAGAAAGCTAACAAGAGTTGGATTGTTGTTATAAATATGAAATAATAAAGAATATTGCTACTGCTTTATTTGTTGATTCAGTGTCATCAAACCCTGTCGATCTCCAAATCAAGCATTTGATTATGAAATGAAAGGCATTTGTTATTCATAAGTGCATTGTGCATGCGATGTCGCGTCAACTTACTTTTTATAGCACTTTTCTATTTTACCCATAGATAGCTAGTTTTCCCATAGACAATAGTAACAAGGCATAAAGAATTGAAAGCGTTCCTATAATTTTAAAATAAAAATATATTTTTTATTACGATTTCAAAAAGCTTTTTTTTCAAAATTGTATCTAAGTGTTTATCTTGCTATAAAAAAGTTTAAATGGTTTTAGTGCTAAAAGATAAAACATTTCAGTAAATGTTTTTAATAAAAAGTGAGAGGATTGTATATATAAATTTAAGATTATTTCATGAAACTCATAAAATATTAAAATTATATTTTTATGGACACTATACATAATCTATTACGCAACATTATTTCACTCTGAGTGCACTATCCACTTCAAAAACAAAACTTTAAACTCAATTCAAAACAACTGTCACATTTCGATTCCCAAAAAAACTACCAAAAAGCGGGATTTTCACGCGACGCCACACTACTTTGGCGTAATTATGTACACTTGACCATGTCGAATTACGCGTGATGAACGACTGAACGGCCACCGGCCTCACACTCACCCATTCCAACAAAATATGTAATTGTATTGTTTTTAAATCTAAGTACAACAGGCTAGCAAAAACATTATTAATGATCGATAATTGCATATCGACATGGCGGACGTTAATCGAGTTAAACATTACTTTAGAATTCTATATTATTACAGAATAAGCTTATATATTGGCTATGCAAGATAATATAAGTAAAGAAATATTATTATATTTTTATTTAACATAAATTTACAAAAATGCAGCTCGTCGAACGTCAAAATCAATCTACCACCAGTTTCAAGCAAAGCCCACCGAGGAAAGCCGGAGAAACAAACTCAGTGGATGTAATTTTTTGGCTTCCCTGAGATAATTAAATCTAACAAAAATTTGCTCTGAGAATGTCTGGCCTGATCATCTTATGCCCAAGGCGTGAAATAATTTACAAAATCAATACTAAAGTATAGTATGCTTTATTATACAAACGTCCATTAAAAGTTTTTTTATTAAATTTATTTACATACATACAGAAGAGGATAAAAGCCAATAGATGTCTATTTATTTATTTAAGATGAAAGAACATTGTTCCCAATTATAAATTTTTATTTAGGGTACTTTTATTTATAAAAGAATGCAAAACATATTTGGCACCGAATTTTTTATTTGTCATATTCATATTTGGCTCTTTGGCCGATAAGTATGCCGACGTCTGCTCTAATATACTACAAGATTTCAGTAGCAAGATAAGAAGTAAAAAATATTAAGCTACAGGTATAATTGAGGGAAATAGCTAGAATCGAAATAGAAAAAATTGCAAGAATTCCATAACAATATACCTTTTTAAACAATATATTACGTAGTCTGTAATGCATGAACTGATGAAAATACTCAAAAACAGTAAAGCAAAAAAAATTGAAATAAAAATATAGTTATTGTTGTATTATGATTTTTTTTTTAAATAGATTCTCAGACGTCAAGTTTCGGAGGATAGCTCGTTACACCAATATAATACAATTGTCAAAATTGCCCCAAAAGTCCGCGTAAAGCTGTAGAGGCCTTATGCCGACAGCGATAGTCATTTCAAAAAAAAAAAAATATTTTCACCCGTGGGAGAGCCATGTTGAAGCTATGTGGACGCACTAATTGAGCCGGCTCGTCCGAAATGAAACCACAGGCTCACAGAATACTCAACGTGAAACGATACTTGTACTGTGTTTCGCTGAGTGAGTGAGGATATCGGAGCTTTAAAAGTGCCGCTTGAGTGGCCTAAATACCGGCTACACAACCAATGCGCAGAGTGTGGCGCGGTTTTCCATGAGTGGCAGTGTTCTCTTAGCATATAGGAGACCTGCTTCCGTTGTTCGCTATGCTATGGAATACAAAAATATTTATCCATAACCCTTCATTCACACCATTTGAAAAAGTTAGCAGTGCGTGCAAAAAAAATTGCAAGTGAAATTTGCTAGAAACTGTTATGTCTTCATATTATGTAAATTACATAATGGAATTTAACATTTAGATAAGATTTTAATTTAATACAGACGAAAAAGGAATATTATGTCATGATTTCTGTAATTCGGAAGAAGTTATACCTTAATGCTAAGATATTATAAAAATATCGTCAAAAAATTGTGTTTATTTACTTCTAGTCATATCTCTATATATAGGAGCCGGCTCGTCCGAAGTAATACCGCGGCCTCACAGAATACTCAGCGTGAAACGTCACTTGTACTGTGTTGCTCAGAGAAAATGAGGATATCGATGACCCTTAAAAAAGTGCCACGTAAGCGACGTAAAAAGCCGACAGCACCACCAATGCGCGGACTTTGTCACGGTTGTCCATGAGCGGCGGTGTTCTCTTACCATTTAGGAGAACCATCTGCTCCGTAATCTGGTATAGAATTTATAAAAACTATTTATAACCATTGAATATAAAGTTATTATGTTTGAAAATAAGAATCGACTTTATTCTGGCTAAGCAACAAAACATTTTAGAAGTCTTGCATTACTCATTAGTCAATGTCATGGGCAGTTGTTAAAACTACTCTTATCATAACGTATTAGAACTTTGTGATAAAATATATGCGATAAAAATAAAAAATAAAAATTGACAAATAATATAGAAGTGTGTATCATAGTATTTATTTAGTACATTTGCACGCCCGATGGACATCGGGAGTCGATGAACATCTTAAATGCTTATTTCAAACTTTCTATCACAAGAAAATGACTGTAAAGTTGTCATTAAAATACTTAACGTTCAATCTGATAGACACGTGTTTTTTTTTATTCTATAGCGGACAACGGAGCAGGTGGGTCTCCTATATGGAAAGAGAACACCGCCACCCATAAACAACTGCGACATAGTTCGCGCATTGGTTGTGTTGTCGGCTTTTTACGCCACTTAAGCGGCACTTTTAAGAGCCTCCGATATCCTCACTGACTCTGCGATACAGTTCAAGTAGCGTATCACGCTGAGTATTCTATGAGCTCGTGGTATTACTTCAGATGGCTGTCCCACGGTTTCGACAGGATTAAGACACTCGGCCATTGTCAAGGACTTCCAGAAACAGAATGAATTATAAATTTAATAATAATTTATAATTGTCCGGAACGGGAATATAACACGATACCTCTCTCTTCATGGTACCACTTTTAAAACCATTAACCTACGAGACTCTCAAAGGTAATTCTATTTCTTTTCTAGATAATATTTTTACATATTATGCTTTACAAAGACTTTACTTTAGATAAAACTCTTTGACAAGAACTACATATTGTTAGGTTTTTTTTTCTTGTGGGATTTTTCAGCACGAAAAAATTTTCAGTTATCTTTTCCTATTTAGATTTTTTCTACGATTTCAAAGTATTTAATAATAATTAATATTAATTGAACTAATTCAACTGAATTCAAATTAAAACGGCAACTCTTAAGTATTTTTTATGAAACTTATATACAGTTATCATTTGATATAGAGGTTTAAACACTGTAATTATAATTTGATGTAGATAACAATGACTTTTCCGCTCCAAAACCTGTACATTTGAATTTAATTTGATTATTGAGTAAGATTTCACTAAAACACTATATTTACAACATTCACATGCACAATCTACATGTATTTTTGTTTCAATAGAGACCTATTGAGGTTTCCTTTTCCTTATACTCTGAGAAGAAAAGGTGGATGGAAGAGAAGCTAAACCAACTAAAGCCAATTGATTTCGACGCTTTAGGAAATTGGTCGTTAAATCGAGGGACGTTACATGGACTTTACACTGTACATGAATTCTAAAAAAAATTACTTCTATGTTTTTCAAAAACGAGTGAGGTATGCTAGATATCCATTAACAAGAAAACAGAGAGACTCGTAGCTAAGTAGTTTAATAGGTTTACAACGAAGCAAGAGATATCAGGTTCGAATCCCGGTCCGGGCAATCATAAATTATATTTTAATTTATAATTTATTCGGTCTCTGTAACGGTTTGACAGTGCCCGGGCGAGTGTCTTAATACTGTCGCACCCGTGGGAGTGCCATGCTGAAGCATATGTATGCTGCTATTTGGGTCGGCTCGACCGAAGTAATATCACGGGCTCACAGAATAGTGAGCATGAAACGGTACTTGTACTGTGTTTCGCAGAGTGCGTGAGGATATAGGAGGCCCTTAAAAATGCTGCTTAAGTGGCGAAAAGAGCTGGTAACACAACCAATGCGCGAACTGTGGCACGATTGTCCATGGGTGGTGGTATTCTCTTTCGATATAGGAGACTCACCTGCTCCGTTTTCCGCTATACCATAGCAAAAAAGGCTACATCCTTTGACATGTAAACAAAATACATTAGATTATTTAAATTGTTGGAGTAAATTCATCGCAAGTCGAGCACGCCAGAAAATTACAACAGGCAAAACACGCGACAGGCATTCAATAAAAAATGTAATTGACATGATTTAATGTCATGATAGAATTTCAGTGAAATTATTATACAATTTTAATGCATGCAATACAAATTGGCAAAAATAATCGCGTTTAGCGAAAAATTAAAACTACTTCCATGAATACACATTGTAATAAAATAAAATACACATAACATAATAATTACTAACCATACATATGTAATTAAAAAGCGGCCGGCCCGTGTAGTGCTGGAATGGGGTCTAATGTAGTATTTGGTGTGCGGAAATTTTTTTAAGTTTCTCGACACACAAAGAATGTATTGTGTTTCAGTACACATATATGTATTTTTTCTTATATAAATAAAATTAATATATTATACAATAAATGCTTACTGTACACGCATATTTTGTTCAAATAAATAATTTTTGAGAGCTTCATAGCTAAGTGGTTTAATAGGTCTACCATGAAGCGAAAGGCATTGAGTTCGACTATAAATTATAATTTAATTTATAATTTTTTTGGTCCCTGGAAGGGCTTGACAATGGCCAGACGAGTATCTTAATACTGTCACACCCGTAGGAGAGCTATGGGGAAGCATAAGCGGACGCACTATTTAGACCGGGTCATCCGAAGTGATACCACGGGCTCACTGAATAGTCAACATGAAACGGTACTTGTAACGTGTTCCGCTGAGTGAGTGAGGATATAGGTGGCCCTTAAATACCGCTTAAGTGGCCTAAAAAGCCGTACACAAACAATTCGCGGACTGTGGGGCAGTTGTCCATTGGGGGCGGTGTTCTTTTACCGTATAGGAGACCCATTTCGTCTGTTGTCCGCTATACTATAAAAAAAATAATAATAATAACATTTGCTTGGAGAATATTATTTCAACTTTATAATAGATGTCACTGTTAACAAACTGAAATAAGTTGACCTAATAGAAGATATAATGAAAAAATGATTGCTGAAATGTTCCTCATTATCTCGATATTAAACTATATATCTAGCAAAATATATATCTATATTTTGCTCAAGATATATAAAACAACTATAAAACAAATATTTTTAAAAAAAAACTCAATTTGGAGGTGATTCCCACGGGTATTGTTTACTAACTACTCTAATATATTTAAATTCATACAAACATTTGGACACACTGATGATTAAACAAACGTGATTCCTTCCGCCGGAAGCTCTCCACCAGCCATATTAAAAACAAAGTCACTATTATATACCACATCACAGTGTCACGACCTTTGCACAAAAGTAGAGTAGGACGCTTACAGACACACCGTCCAAAAATTGAATTTCGTATATCTAAAGCAAATCACTAAACAATAACTTTTCATATTACGCGTAGAAAGCAAGAAATATGACGTGCACGTCACTGCCTTGTTCTTCGATTACAAGCAATGCAATCGTCTTGCGCTAGTATCGCTTAGAAACCGGCGTAGTGGGTGGATGATACTTTTTATTAAGCTCTACTTCTGTTTTGAATGATTACTATCCAGTAGAGCGCGAATCCGCGAAAGCTAGGTACGGAGATCTATGACTTTGTAGCGACAGAATTCATTATAGTGCTACATCGTATTTCGATTACCTATTACATAGTTGTAATAAAAGCACATCGGGTTTAAGGCTTAAGCACACTTATTTCGAAGCATTTTTACGTAAATCATTTAGTATTTTTTTTTAATCTATAGCGGACAACCGAGCAGGTGGGTCTCCTTTATGGTAAGAGAACACCGCCGCCCATGAACAACTGTGTCACAATCCGCGTATTGATTGTGATGCCGGCTTTTTATGCCGCTTAAGTGGCACTTAAGGGCCTCTGATATCCTCCCTCCTTCTGCCAAAGACAGTTCAAGTACCGTTTCATGCTGAGTATTCTGTGATTTTATATTTATAAATACATTCTTTTATAAATATAATATTGGTTATTTTTTTTAAAGTACATTTATTTTAAAGTTTTACTTTAATTATGGTTTTCAAAAGTGTAGCCTATATCAAAAATTTTGTATGGTACCGAAGTTTCATTTAAATAATTTAAAATGTGTTATACATTTTTACATATTAATAACTTAATTTGAAATTGTGTAGTTGCCTAGTGGTTGAAAGTGGACCATAATTCATTACATAAGATTTAACTTTATTATGGTTATGTATGTACTTATGTGTCTTTTATACTGCATTTCTTTCATGCACTACTTTTTGTATTGTTCTGTTTTAACTTTTAGTTGTATTATGACGTTATAGCGGTCACCGGAGTAAGAGGGTCTCCTCTATAGTACTAGATCACCGCCGCCCATGAACAACCGCGCCGCAAACGCTTTTTTGGTTGTATTGTCAGTTTTTGAAGCCGCTTAAGCGGTATAATATCCAGAGCCTCCCATATCCTCACTCACTCAACGAAACATAATACAAGTACAGACTCACGGTGGTAATACTTTGAGTTCAAGGCTCGTCCAAAGTGATAACTTTGGACGAGCCGCCCTAGTTAGAATCTGCATATTTCATTTATAGAATAGGATAAGTGGACCTAAGTCCATGGACACCCTTGGCCCTTGCGGAGCCGCGGATGCGTTGCCGGCCTTTAAGGAATAGGAACGTCGAATCGGTTTTGAAATACCTCTGGTGGCTGCTGATTCCACAGAGCTGTGGTGCGCGGCACAAAATGCCTTAAAAACGCTCAGTTATGGAACGACAAACATCGATGTAATGATGGTTCATAAGTTTTAGCATATTTATCCACGGGTTCTACATATAAAATTAAACTGCATAATATAAGTAAAATGTTCAGGTCATACTACTTTTTTTTAATTGTACCATGCGTTTACTTCTCGTAGTAAATTATATAGATGAATATTAGAAAACGTCTCTAAATTGCGGTGATCTATGAAAGCGTCGACGCGTGACCGGCCCACTGCGTCGAGCGATTTTGTCAGAAATATGCCTCGCTCACCTGCCAGCCACTTTCATTTATTTGCCACCGTGTTCATCGTGCTTAAATACCGTTTGTATTTTCACTATCATTAGACGTCTTAGCTGCGTCATATTTCAAGTGTCTCAGATGAATTGCGCTGTGTCAACAATGGAGGGAAATATACAATATAAATCTGAATCTATATATATAAAATCGATGCCACTTTCCGTTGATAATTTAAAACTCAAGAACGGGCTCATCAATCAACCTAAATGTTTAGGCGTCCTTTGGACTATTTAGTAGATGATTTACGTGAAGTTTGCACAAAATCGCTCGAGCGGTAAGAACCGACGACATTATGTACATATGAAGACATTAATCACATTTTTTGTAATAAATTAATTTAATAATGGCGGATCGTTTTGTTAATGAGGATTTGGTTGACAAATTGAAAATTTTTAGCGAAATAATTTTTTCGTAGCGAAGCATGTCCCGGGTCGCTTCTATATTATATTAATTATGTGTCACTTGTCTGTCTGCTATTTACTCCTAAAGTAATGAATTGATTTTAATATCATATGCTCAATATTTGCAGTTTTATACAACGTGAAAGTTGGGATAGTTTATATCTCAATTTTTTTCCTAATATATTGTTTTTGGGTGTTATTTTTTTAAATAGAAAGAGTCATGATTAATTATGTTACTTTGATAACATTCTAAAATGTGGTGGTATAAGGTAATTACAACGAATTCCTTGAATGGTATCCAAAACAATATATGGAAAATAATATACAACTCTAGTCCTCTAGTAGGTCCTCTAGTAGGTAATAACAGGTACCAGGTATATATCACAAGACATGACAATTAGATTCAATAATTATAAAAATCTACTTTAATTACAATGTTTCGAGAATATTTCTTATGTCAAAAATAATTTATATCAAATATTATAGAAACATGAAACAGGAATGTTGATTTCGTTCATGAAACCAGTGGCGCCACCAAGTAGGAGTGGTAACAGTTATCGCAATATCTAGTTACTTTATTTAAATAGCGTGCATTTCACCACCATCTCAGGTAATTACATTTTTACATATTGCGATAGATGGTGCTATGTGCTCTTAATACAAATCTTTGAAGAGGTTTTAGAGTTAGTGCTGTAGTTGAAATCTGTATTTTCTTTACTGTCTCAAATCAAACTTATGCTCCTATTTTTATTTTTTTTATGGTATAGCGGACAACGGAGCAGTTGGGTCTCCTATTAAATAAAAGAATACCGCCACCCATTGAAAAACGAGCCACAGTCCGCGCATTGGTTGTGTTGCCGGCTTTTTACTCAATAAAAACGGCATTTTTAAGAGCCCCCTATATCCTCACTCAGACAGCAAAACAAAGTAGAAGCGCCGCTTCAAGTACAACTACCATTTTACGCTGAGTATTCTGTAAATTCTGTCTTTACTTAAACAATGGGTTAGTCTTTGTTAATTGAACACAGATATCCCAAAAGAAAATGACCTGAATTTCGAATCATAACACAATACAATAATTGTTATTGACAATTGAGATGACAATGCGCAATAAAACAAAGGGAACGCCGACGTCCACATATTAAGTAAAGCAGTAGATCTACATCTGTCAAAAGGAAATACTTTGTACTATATTTTATATGTTGATGCGTGTAACTTTGATTTGCACATAATTTCATTTGGGTGTTAATTTAAAAAATCTTGCCTCCTCTCAGTAAATAGAAATTATATATATATATATATATATATAAGTAACACGAGACAATATAGAGATAGATACTATTTTCATTCTGCTGTAAATAAAATAAAGTGCCTTGAGCCTGTAACTGTGAAAAATAATCTGTGGCAATTGACCTACAAAGTACAGACACGCGTATATAAAACATCACTAACGACGCTTTCTGACTCTACTACTCTACTTCAGAATTGTTTTTTAAAATCTTACAATAATTCTATGTTTATATTTCGAGATTTGTTAATCAATAATAATTAGGTTTATTTAATCTTAAGAGATAACTGAACTTACAGAAAGTTAATTCAAGAATCTTATGAAAAGTACTCAAGTTAAGAAAGCTTAATATTACATTAACCAATTCATAGAAGACAAAGATGCATGGACTTCTGCACATGCACCAACTGTACTGTACTGTACCAACATGTACCTTTTAAACTAGCTAATGGCTTATAAATAAACCAACTATTGTGGCGATAAAAAAATTAAACCCGTTGAGTTTCCTTGTGGTTCTTCTTGCTGAGGTATATTTTCTAATACTTAAATGATTAGTGCATACAAATACCTATAATTAAAGAAGAACTACCAACTAGAAATATCTTAAAATGGCTCGACTTTTTATATGTAGATATAAAACGAATAAGCGGTTGAATTTTATTATTATGGCCCAACTAGTGAACCCTCCGAGTAACGGTCTTCCTGTAAGTTTAGAAATTCGTACATTTAATATTCAACGTGAAACGGTACTTGTACTGTGTTTCGCTGAGTGAGTGGGGACATCGGAGCCCCTTAAAAATATTCCGCTTAAGTGGCGGTAAAGGACAACACAACCAATGCACGGAGTGTAGCGCGGTTGTCCTCGCGCGGCGGTGTTCTGATACCTTATAGGAGCAGGTGGTCCTGCTCCATTATAAGCTATATTATAAAAAATAAATAATAAATTATGATTTACTGTGATGTGAATTATAATTTACCTATAAGCGGCTTAATAGCGAGAAAAAACTTTTTTTCTTTTATATTTTGCCAACAGTTATCGCAGTCAACGGACAAAAATGTATAAACGAGTCGTTGTCATTGCACTCTTTAAAAAAAATTGACCACAGATCCTATACAAACCACTTCTTCTTCTTTATTATATTATTAAAATATATATTCTGATATACATTCTAATAATATACACATTATTATTATAGATAACTCATAAAAATGTTTATAAATAAAATTGAAATGACTTCTGGAAGCAAGATGGAAAGACGCGGTTAGCTAATGATCGATCGATTTTCTAAATTCGATCTCACGCCAAGTTATGGCTTATTGGGTCTCCGATAAATTACCCTACCATTACAGAAATGAGTAAAACTGCAACGAATATATCCGTTATAATTATTTTTCACATCGAGTGTTTACCTTATATAAAATTAAATAGATTTATTATATAAGTTTCGTATTGATTTTAGACAATGTTTTAGACTTAATTACTGCATTTAATACGAATATATATGGATCTTTTTAATACACTTCGAGTCCTCGTCTGGCTTGATGGATTAAAGCAG
Organism: Delias oraia; assembly: GCA_018230265.1. NCBI lineage: Eukaryota > Metazoa > Arthropoda > Insecta > Lepidoptera > Pieridae > Delias > Delias oraia. The sequence continues at coordinate 4,507 of DWCF01000090.1, read as the reverse complement.
AAAAAATGGATTATCGTTTTCTCAGTGTGGAAGGAAAAAAGAACAATTAATTTCGCTGTCCGATTGTGCCATTATAAATAGCTCATAAGATTTAATTTTTAAATTGTCGTATAGTTGTAATGTAGTGAGGTAAGGTATTCCGTTAGAAGAAAATCGACTTGATGACCGCGATGGTGGGACACATTCCTTGCGGATTAATGCCTGCAACTGGTAACACTGTCACATATGTTACATTTTCTTGGTAATATTTCACTTCTTTCCGTGCCTCTATAAAATTGGTTACATTATATTCATTCGATTACGTTGAAAATATATATGATACATCATAAGTTGTAGCTTTGAAAGGCAGGAAAAAATAATGTTAGGCAATTTTAATGAAATATTTTTGTTTTTATATTAAAAAATAGAACTGTACACATTATGAATAAATCCGTATAGTAGGATCTTAAATGACGTGAAATAGATGTGTTAACTAATAAATAAAAACAATTAGTTCTGAGAAAAAACAAACATACGCCAAAATGCTCTACAAATTATGTACATACTATTATTTATTTCAATAGATATAATTTCAAGATAAAAGCATCTATCGTAAATAATAAACCACTGTGTTAATACGGCAAATAGTACCAGTCCGCAACGTGTTTAACAACTCACAGGCTGCTTTAAACCCGTAGAAGAGCCATGCTGAAGCATATGCTAACGCACTAAGTGTTGCCACAAACTCACAGAATATTCAGAGTCAAATGGCAAACGTGTGAGTAAGAATATCGGAAGTACTTAAAAAAGGCTTCTTAAAAAAGACTTTAGAAAGGTGTTCTCTTACCATATAAGAGACCCACCTGCTCCGTTATCCGCTATACCATTAAAAAAACAAAATATATCCACAAACGACGAGACAAAAGAACTATAAAGCCAAATTTAAATTTATTTATTTAATTCGGTTAAAATTTAAAATCGATGTACCCATTTAGAAGTTTTTGGTTTTATGCAATAGATATTCATTAGGTTAATAAGTAATAGTTATTGTACTTCATAACAGTACACTTAATAATTAATTTTATGATAGTCAGACCAGCTAACAACACCGTGCTGGCTCGCTCTACTTAATACGATGACGCTAGTGTGTAGACTTTACAACATACTCTACACTCTTTAGTATATGTAGTTATTAATATTGGTAAACTTGAAAATCAGAAGCTGTAGTCTGGTGTCAACATCTATTATTTAGATTTCTTCTTAATAAATAATGTAATAAAAATGATAATTAATCTTTATTCTGTCAAGATACAGATAATGAATATATACTTACAATCTGTGGTTTTTGAGATGTATCTCAAGATCTTGCGACGATTTGGATTTGGATTTATTGTTTCATAGTTAACGTAATATTTAGTAAATGCAAATGATTCATGTACAACTAAGGTAATGTATACTGAAATATCAATCAATTGTGTCATAACATTCTTATTCACCCAGCCCTATCTTTTTTCATCACGAAAGTTTCACCTGTTCTCCTAATACATGTGTTGAAAAAGTATATTTTCGGAAAAGTTATTAATACTTGTATGAGGTTTAATTTAATATATCTTTTCTTGGTGATTAATTACCATACCCACACTTAAGTAAAATGAATTGCAAATCTCTTTAAAAACGAAAACAGTTAAAAATTAACATACAAATTTTATTTAAGCAATTCTTAAGGCTACTTACTCACTAAAGCGTGGAATGTGGTTTTGCATAAAACCGGAAACATAGATATAAATAAAGTTCTTGACTCATCATTAACAGAAAAGTCAAGTTGAGTGGTCTCACTTGATTTAATTACACTACTAAAATATATGTCAAACAAGTGATTTATATTTTATTTCAATATTCATAGAATATTTATTTTTATTAGGATAAAAATAACATGGAAAATATTTTTACCGTAATCCCTACCAAAACCATTCAGTAGCCAAACGGCTACTGAATATCTCTCTCATATATGTTTATGTGTATTGTACCTCTACATATATGTTTATATATGTAGAGGTTTTGAAATATTTTCTAGGTCTTAAATCTCCGCTGCGTCGTGTCAAATCTTGCTTGACATGTTTTTAAACATTGCGAAAGTCAAATACGTTGTATTTTGAAGTTAATTTACTAATAAATGATACTTCATTGATTCTGTAAAGTTTGTGTAAATAAATAATTTAAAAATATTATCTTGATTATCTACAAGTCATGTCATTTTATGTAAATAGAAAACATAGTATATATGTTTAAATCAATTTTATTTCTAATATCGGTACAAAATACAACTTGCGATCCTTCTTCGACATTCGACTCGCCATTTAAGCTTAGATTAATAATAATTAATTTAACTTATACCTTAATGCATTAAGTTAATGGATTAAATAAATGTACTTTTAAGTTTCATTTTTTTTATCGTTAACAACATTAATAATCTTATTACATATGCGTTTTAGAATTTCTATAAAAATAAATACCTTAAAGCCTTTGTAATATTAAAAACTGTATTTTAAAACGCTTTCAATTATTTTTAAAAAACCATAAAAAAAGTTTTTAGGACACAATGTGAGATAAAAAGATAAGAGATTTAGTTTTAGTCGGTTATTACAAAAATCTGGTGATAGGGGAGAATGCGAAAAACGACTCAAGTACATATTATTATCTGGTGCAGTCCTATTAAAGTGATGCAACGTATTGAATCTATCATTATGAATTATAGTTACGTTAATATTGCACGTAATTTTATAGGTGGTTATTATCTAAGTAAATCCATATGGAGTTTTTAAATGTAAGTAAAATTCAATTAACACGTTATTTTTTTCATAATAAGGATAATTTTATACATTCAATAATATAGATTATAATAAAGATATAGAAAATTTACTCTGAGTTTATTCTCGGTGAATCAATTTTTTTTAATTACACATAGACTCAAACTCTGTAATACGACAGTGAATCCTCCAGAAGTAATAGATTTTTAGTATCTTACAGAATATATAATATTGCATAATAAGCAAAAACATGTGTAGTATGTATGTATCTCTCATATTATATGTTATATATATATGGTTATATATTTGGAATGAATAAGTTTAGTATTATTATTATAGTATTTTTAATATATGTTAAATATATATTATATATATAGTTTTTTATTTGGAATGAATGAGTTTAGTATTCCAATTATTTAGAAATATTTTATTATAAATAACAATTTATTTACATACCTATTTCTTAAAATATAAAATTGATAACTCACCAGTCAAATTACAATCCACATAGAAAATACTAAACTGTCACACCACATTGATGGAAAAATAAGTCCACTCATAATCATACAATAAAAAAAGTAAGTCACAGTCCACAGATTAAAATAAAAATGTCAAATATTTAAATTTGGAATGAACGCGCGCGCGAATATATCGTCTGTCGGCTAGTGAATGCGTGCAAAGATGATATCGCGCGCGTGTCGCATACGTATGCCGGGGTTACGGTAATGTTTGTCTTTGGTAACACCAATTTGAAGCTTTTGATTAACAACGATCATACAAATTACTAAGGTATTTAATTAGATAATAATTGCTTGTTATTTTATCATTTCTAACTTCAGTACACGGTCTTCAGTTCTAGCCGAAAACAATACAATTGAATGTAGCTCTTATTAAAAATTATTAACTTACGTTGATTATCTACTAAAATTAATGTTGTAAATAGTATTTTTCTGTACAACAATAATCTTTCACCTTCACAAGTTAAGTTTAAAATCTTCAATCGTGTTAGAAATTAATGATTTGGCCCGTTTTATGTTTGATGCTTTATAAAATAGAAAGTGGTTTCACCTCACCTAAACTGGATAAACTTTTGTATTACATATTATATTATATATTACTTATTGTATTTTCACCAGTGGGAAAGCCATGCTGAAGTGTATGCTGACGCACTAATTGGTATGGCTCGTCCGAAGTGATACCACGAACTTACAGAATACTCAGCATGAAACGGTATTTGTTCTGTGTTTCGCTGAGTGAGTAAAGATATCGGAGGGCCTTGAAAATGTCGCTTAAGTAGCGTAAAAGGCCGGACACAACCAATGCGTGGACTGTATTGCGGTTGTCCATGGGCGACGGTGTACTCTTACCATACAAGAGACACACCTGCTCCGTTGTATGATATATTTTAAAAAATATCTTCCAATAAAGCAGATACTAAACAAATATTAAAATGGTGGTAATGTGTAATATTACACAAAATTATGTTACCATATATAGCGTAGTACACAATTTGAAGTCACTTCCGACTAGTGTTGCCTAAATGCAAGATCAAGACCAGATTTAGCCAGTCTTGGTCTTCATCTTGCGCTCCAAGTCTTGGTCTTGGTCTTGGTCTTGCAGTTACTTATTAGACTATTGCAATTTATTGAAGTTTACTACTCATTTACTAAGTTCTTCAAGACGCAAGAGTCTTGCAGGCTTAGTCTTGTTCTTGCGTAAGT
>DWCF01000089.1:0-69987 GCA_018230265.1 Delias oraia | reverse complement strand
CACCCGGCCGACCACTGTCAAGCTTTGCTAGAGACTGAATACATTATTTTATATTTAAATTGTAATTGTCGGGACCGGATTCGAACCCATACGTCTCGGCACCGCCAGCCTGTAGGGACACTGACTCGCAGGGTGCTCCGGTCAGAGTGCATAAACCTTGAAGTTGTTGAAAAGTTGATTCATTAATCCACAAATATGTACATAATAAATAAAGGCTTTTATGTGGTATAGCGAGCAGATCTCTTCTATGGTTAGAGATCACCGCCGCCCATGGACGACCGCGGACGCGGTAAATTTGAAGGGCCTCCGATATCCTCACTCACTCAGTAAAACACAGCACAAGTACTGTTTTCCGCTGGCATTATGTAAGCCTGTGGTATCACTTAGGGCGAGGCGGCCTAATTTGTGCGTCAGCATATGCTTTAGCATGGCTGTCCCATGGGTGTTATAGTATTAAGTATCACTATCAAGCCCTGCCAAAGGCCGAATTAATTATAAATTAAGTAATATATTTTTATGAGACCGGAGATCGAACCATTGCTTCGCGGTAGGCTTACAAGACCACTTTACTACAAGGCTCTCGTACTCTACTTTGTGCACGAAATAGGCAAGTATTTCCTTACTATTGAGGTGTATGTAAGTAACTCGCTTAAAGTCTGTCGTACCTTCTATAGCTCGTCCGGATACTAGAGCTTCATAGCATCCATGTAATTTAGCCACCGCTTTTTCTATTAGCGGAACCCACAGCTGCTTTCGTTTCGCCTGAAATGTAGCATTTTCCTTTTTACAATTAACTGATGGTATGGCGGTGGCAACCTTCATAATGACGAGGTCCATATAAGGAGCAAAAAACGAGCATGAGGCTCACCTTGGACCAATGACCATTCACCCAAGGGTGCCTCCAGCCCCAGGAACGGGCGCGGGTGCGATTCCGGCCTTTTAGGGATAGCTAGGCTCTATTTTTGAAGGTCCCAAAGCAGTTTTGTTTTGGAAATACCTCTGCAGGAATCTAAATCCACAGAGTGGTACACGGTACGAAATTATTAAATTATTATTAAAAACGCTCAGTTGTGAAGCAACAACCATCGAGATGATATGGACAAAATTTTGTATTGTGCCTCGATGTGGGATGAAGTCATTAAGTATATCTCATAACTCTATGCTAACCTGTGAATAGACAAGATGTCCCTTCTTGTTACAAGGAAGTTGGTCATCCAGCGTAATCGTTAACCATCGTCCATCCTTACAGAGACGCAACTGATAGGCGCCACGTTCGGGCTCAGCGCGGACCAAAACACTGCGGACCAATGCCGACCGCTCAGCTAGGACTGCTAGCGCCGACAGCAACCAACAGTTGCCTAGGACACCTGTAAAATATGTAAAGAAAAACCTTCTTGTAAATAGTTTTCTTTTAATTTTCAGTCATTTTAAGTGTCAGTCTTTTTGCAATATGAATATTTTCATTTAAAATATTATTATGTATAAGACATAAAGGGCGTTAGTTGTAGTTTTTTTTTCAGACACTATTAATGCCTTTCTTACACAAAATTATTATTATATATATAATGATATTTTACTATTTATTGGATCAAGGTTGATTTAAAACCAAACTTGAACTTTAAATTGAAAACCCTGGCTCCTTACATCACGATAAAGTAATAACTTCTCATAATTAAGAAGCTTATCAAAGTTATAGCTATGAGACTTGACGAGATAAGAATATAAAAAAAATATGATTTATTATCAGAAATGGAAACAGGCAAGATGAATTGTAAGAATTTTTTGTTTTATGTTCACATATTTAAATTACCTTGAGATATATCGGATGGTCTCGGATCTCGAAACACTGCCCAGGGCAGCCGGTGATCGGCGTCTACATGTATTTGGTGCGGTCGCAGCCACCGCGCCGCGGCACCACTTTCGCCAGATCCACCGTAATATAAAGAGCGTCCGGACGCTGGGAACGACTCGTCCACGTACATTTCACCCGTCTGGAAAATTCAGCAAAATCACATTTGAATAACTAAAATATTGAAGGCTGCAGTTATGAAAATGCATATTAATGTCATAAATAAATGAAAGAGAACAATTTATCTTATGTTTTATATATTATAATTAATATTATCTCTCATGTTTATTCCGTTCAAACAACCAATAGCAGCTATCATTACACCTAACATTATATTACGAGAAAAAATTTACACAACACATTCTTGCGTATCGTGCTAGATCTTGGTCGTTCCATATATGAGCGCTTTGTACGCCATTTCGTGCCACACACCAACATTTTATGGAATTACTGTCTGCAGAGGTGTTTTTGAACCAATACGACTTGGGAACCTTCAAAAAAGAGGATAGATATCTCTAAAAGGCCGGCAACGCACCCGCGAATCTGCAAGATCTGCGGGTGTCCACGGGCGGAGGAGCGCTTATCCAACGTGAGCCTCCTGCTCGTTGGCCACCGTTTTCATAGAATAAAAAATAAAATCTAGCATAAAATTTGCTTAGATATTTCTCTACACCTACTCACCGCTGCACACTGAGCCAGCACCTCTTGCCATTGGGTCCAAGCGTGACTCTCTTCGCGTAGTCGCAATATCTCCATAGGCGTGCTCTCTTGGCGTTCGCCGTCAGAACCTTCCGCTGGTTATGTAAAATGGTTTATTGGTGGTTTTTTAAAATTCTATAGCCGACAACGGAGCAGGTGGATCTCCTATATGGTAAAACGCCCATGAACAACCGCGCCATAGTCCACGCACTGGTTGTATTACAGGCTTTTTATACCGCTTAAGCGGCATTTTTAAGGGCCTCCGATATCCTGACTCACTCAGCGCAACACAGTAGAAATACCTTTTCAAGTACAACTACCCTTTCACGCTGAATCAGCTTATGCTTTAGCATGGCTCTCCAACGCATAAAATCGTGTTTTAACACATAAAAATGTCTGTTTTCAAACGGGATGTAAGTACCATAAAATATTATAATTTCTTATTTATTAAAGCTTTAAAGGCGATGCTGTAGACTATACTTGTAAATTTCATAAACATCTCGAACAATATAACGGCACTGCTAATAAATTATGGCATTTTTAATATCAATGTTTGTTTTAAAAAATATATAGTTTGTCTTAAATACGCTTTAAATTAAGTTTATAATAAAAATTAATTTAAACATACGCGAGTCATCGTCATCCAAACTGGGCTGGTCGGGCGCAGCAGGCAGCAGTCTGGTCTTGGGTGATTGACACATCTCACAAGACATTGCTGCCACACTGTTCATATAAGTACATTCAGAGCAGGGCCACTCGGTATCAGTCCTGGAAAATGACTGATATATAGATAATGAATAGACGCTTAATTTAACAGTTAAAAACATTTTGTACAATTAACCAGATTTTTTAATTTTAAAATTATTTAACATGAAACATTGTAATATATTGCATTATAAGGAATTAACGCGGTTCTTCGACGAATTTGTTTTTTTTATAGTAAAGCAGAAAGTACAGCAGGTTGGTCTCGTATTGGTAAGAGAACACTGCCGCCTATAGACAACTGCGTCACAATCCGCGATTTGGTTGTTGTGTCGCCTTCTTACGCCACTTAAGCAGCATTTTTAAGGACTTCTGATACATCCTCACTCACTCAGCGAAATAAGAAAGAAGTACCGTTTCAAGTACAACTAATTGGTATTACTTTGAACGAGCCAACCAGCTTCTTAAATTTTAAATACAATATGCAACATAATATATGCGAATAAAAATTTATTATAAGGAATCAACGCGATCCCTCAAAACTCACGATACTTCATAATATTTCGATGTAAAAAATCTACTATGCGTACTTAATTTCGGGCGGTGGTGTTTTATGCCTGGATCCTCTGCGAGGCAATGCCGGTGTCTGACGTGGACCACGGCGCGGTGACGGACTGCGGCCAGCTGTAAAACAAAACAATCACATCTACATATTTTTTCAATTCTGCACTGTTCTATAAGTAAGAAAGATATGTTATGCAGCAAAATATATACTTTTTAATTTACTTAAATACAGCAACGAATTAGAAACTTAACTAAAATTAACCTATAACACCCTCATGTGATGATTTCAATACAGTTCTTATGTTTTGCTTAGTACCCTACATGTATTTAAATACAACTGCAATTGTATTGAATCGCAATTGACACGGGTTAGAAGTATATTTTTCTAGAGGAAATTCTCGAGCAAATACTTACCAGCGGCGTTCTGGTTATCAGTAAGCACGGCATGTTTCGGAACGGGTGGGGTCTTACAAGCCAGACACAAATTAGCCGACATAGGATTACGGAGCGTGCACGAACTGCAGGACCTACAATTTTGATGTGTATTTTTACAAGGACATAATTAGATACATACAGAATGGCAATGGGACAAACACGTGGCCTATACACTGATGTTTTTTAGGAATTCCCATTTTGCAATTACATTTTTATATCCAGTGTAAACAGACCGCTTCCAAAACAAAATTCATTTACTATCTCCATAATCTTGGCAATAATACATTCAATATAACTTTCATATAAACAGTGTAGAAGTTGAAACTGGTGAACTTTCCCGATAGGAGTACGGCTTTACATTGGATTCTATATTCACGCTGAAGTCGCTAACTAGTTATGGACACTTAAAATATCGCCTCTTCTTTTATTAAAAACGTTGGCAAACGAGTAGGAACCTCACCTAGTATAAGCGGTTTTTCGCTCCTAGAGACCCCCAGCCCAAATCCACGGGTGCGTTGCCGGCTTTTTGGGATAGGTAAGCTCTTGTTAGAAAGTCCCTAAGTCGTGTTGGTTTGGAAATACTTTTGCAGGCCGCTGACTCCACAGAGTGGCGGTGCGCGGCACAAAATGTGTTAAAAAATGCTCAGTTGTGGAACGGTAAACTACGAGGTGATAGGGATGAAACTATGTACTCTGTCTAAAACAAAACATACCAGAAGTTGTGGGTGCTGGGTCGAGAGCCGGCGCACGCCGCGCACGCCGTCGCGTTCGCTTCATTGACGAGCGTGCAACGTATACACGACCACGTACTATCAACTGCCGGACTCGAAGTATCTGAAAACATTTTTAATAATTGTAATATAATATATTTATATTAAATTATTAGTTAATTAGTTGTATTGAGTTAAAAATAATAGCCTTATTTCAGATTTAGTTATCTATTACTTTGTATATAAGTATATCATTGTATTCTAATTTACTTCTATGACTACCTATATTATAATACTCTATTTGGTTCTACCTTATCGCATTTATGGATAATAATATATAAGAATAAGCAATCGGAACAAGGTTCATATTTGATTTTTTTATATAAAAGGAGGCAAACCAGAAAGCAGGAGGCTCACGTAGGATAAGTGGTCCTCCGCCCACGGATAGCCCCAGCCCTTGCTTGGCCGCGAGTGTTTTCGGTTGATATTGTTATAATTAACTTACCAACAGCAAACAGTAGTTCGTCACTGTTCAAATCGTGCTCCATAGAAGCAATGGGTACAGTCAGCTTCTTGGGTTGATTTTGATTTGGTTCTGTTTTAGTGCCGCTGGCTTCTGAGAGATTTCTAAAAATGACAAACATACTTAAATTATTACTATGACTTAAAAACTATACAAATTTCTTCAGTACTTTAGTATAATTGAATATAGTACACTAGACATAGAGACTATATGTGCGCTTTGTATAACTTTATGACAGAAAATTAAACAAATTTCAGAGGGATGTTTTAAGAATTGTTAACAGAAATTTCTGTTCTATTAAGATTACTTGTTCCTAGAGAGTCTAAAAAAGTTTTATCATTTTGGATGTGTTGACTCGAATTAAGACCGCAATGATAGCGATTCGAGACCTGGACTGCGGGGTTTGAGCGAGTGTCGTCGCGTGTGGGGGCCTTGCACTGCGACATACTTCACAGCGTGCGCCCCAAGCGTTGTACGCGAACCAACATTCACCACACTGCCACATACGACCGCTGGCCTCGCGTCTACAAGAATGAATATTAAAAAACTATTTAAAAAATATGAAAATCATCATAATGTTAGACTCAAATCGTATTTTACTTACTAAACGGTAATCGTTTTAATTTTTAAATATTTAAAGAACTTCTGAGTTAACATACTTGTTATCCACGTCTGTTTCGTCTCCGATAAAGAAAGATTATGTATAGTATAAACACATTGATAAATATATACGTTGTCAATTTGGCAACGTTGAAAAGAACCAAAAAATCACTCACGAAGTTTGTGTAGAAGGCACTTTAGACGGCTCCCGCGGGCTGTGCGACACCTTGCCAACCGACGGCAGCATATTGAACACTTTATCTTTCAATCCTATATGAGAAGTCCTTAGGTTACTCTCCCCTAGCGGGGACAAACAGTTCTCAGCACCTAACAACTCGTCTATCCTCGCGTAGTCCCCATCCCCTATATCGTTCGAATACAATGCCTCGTTCTGAGAATTAGACATCACAGTCTTTGTATCTTGCACGGAAACATAAGAGTATCTCGTACCATTATTATTGACTTGCAGTTGTAAGTTGCGATCCTTATACTTCCCCTTGTTTGGCAGCGCGTAAATGACGCCTTCGGCATTCGTGTCCCAACTACACTCCTTATCAATCAATTCTGAGTTAGATTCGTCAATTTTCTTCTCAGCTAAACTCTCGCGACGCTCATCTTTTAGTGAACAGTAGCTTTCCAGAGTTTTTTGATAATCATTCAAGCTTCGCCTACTGGATATCACTTTGCCCATGGGCCGATTTTCATTATTTTGCTCAGAGAACGATCGCCGATACGTGGGTCGAATTTCTGGTGAATTTTGAGCACTTACAGATCTTTGAAGTGATTCCCTTAAAGTTTCAGTTTGTGGCCAATCTGGGACGGTAATCATAACCCCTCCGGAGGAGGGCAAGGACGTAGCACCATCTCTGCTGAATGTTTCGTGTCTACCCAATGTGGTTACACTGAGACCTCTAGTATTGGGAATTCTGGACAAAGGTGAAACTTTTGGCGACAGACAAGCCTCGCAATGGGTTCTTATTCCAGAATTCTCAAGGGTACATTTACTGCAGGACCATTTTTTCAAATGCAGCGCTCTGCTCTGCTCTCTTTGATATTCTTTGACGTAATTTAATTCCCAATTGGATTTACTTTCATTGCACTTTTTTGGTCTTCTCGTAACCGTATGGAGACTTCGCAGGAACGATTCGCGAGGATTATACGTTGAGGCGTGATAGCCGTAACGCTCCGATACCATTAAACTGGTTGGTCTATTAATTGTACTTCTGGTTTCTTCAATATTCCACCATTTTTGCTGGGAATTAATCACAGAACCATGAGACAGGGAGCGCGTTACACCATGTGCTTGATCTGTTAGCTGAGTAGGGGACAAACGCAGTGACTGCAAATCAAGATTCAAGCGTCGACCATCAGAGTAACCTGACGAAGGCTTGTATGAGGGAACAGCCAGGGTGTTGGACCTTATCATACTGTCTGTAAAATAAATAAAGCATTTGAAATAGGCCAACTCATCGTCATATCTGAAAATATAAATATCCTGAATAGGACAATACCTTTATCAGACTTGTCTTTGTCCGTCATCCCTGAAGATTGTTCCTCATCGTCGGACAATCTAAAATAAACAAATATATATATATATAAGTCGTAAACGACTCGACCTATTTTTATAAAATATTGTATGCATATAGATCTGGTAATCGTCTACATTCTAATTCCCCTAAATTTTAAGGATGGTCGATCTCTAAACTTTTTAGTACATCATTTATTGTTACTATTTATTATGATTCAGCATCAAAAAATACATACAACCGTACAATTATTACCACTACCCCCTATCAATTAATATCTATATATGTATATGAATGTATGTAATATATATAAAATTTTAAGAAACATACATTTATCTTTTAAAGAAGAATTACGATTTATTTACTTTTTTTAGAAAATATGTATAATAATATGTGATCAGTTTACCTGTAGACAGGCGCATGCAATGCGAGTACATCGCAGGCGGCACATCGCCACGAAGCAGACACGTTCCGGAGCCCACAGGCGCAACGCCACGCTCGACTGGCGCCGGGCGCCGAACCCACTGATGACCATCCACTGTTAACAATTTCAATATCGATTACTGTCAGTTTACCGTATAGTAGGATGTGAAAGTATCCTGATTTTCAGACTTCGTCTTTAAAAGATAACTAGTAGGTACTAGTTGCTAACGTAAAAATTAACATATTTTGCCAAATGTTATAAAAGTTAATTAGATTTTAGAACGTCTGATAAGTGTCAAATAGGTAAGTTTTATCAGTTGAACAGGCAAAATATTATAATATAGTGAAATCGGATCATGTTAAACATTATTACCATTGCATATTAAAATAGATTTTGTTAAAAACATATACAATGCTACATACATGTAACTATACTGATACTGATGTCTAAGCATTTTTTACATACCAATAATTAATACGGATTTAAAACTTTTGAAATTTTGTCTGCAGCAAGTTTTGAATATCAATAAAAAATTCTTGCCACACCGATCAATAATATATTATCACAACAATCACTTATATTACAAACATTTATATTTGTAAGAAACAAATTTAAGAAATAATATATAAAGCAAAAAATGGAAGCCACGCCACTACTTTCATTTCTCATAACTTGATTTCAACAATGAATTTTCTGTATTTATAAATTTAAACTGAACTACTTTATAACATAACATATTTACTGAAGTTAGTCATGCATACAAACAAAGCATCAGGAATTAAATACATACATTGCAATGTATATGTAAATTAATACTTTTGATAATAATACTGTTCTAAAAGAATTAATTACTCAATGGTAATGTTTTAGTTAATTCATAAACTTTTATAAATTAATTGTTAGATAAATTCTGTTTATTTTTAGTATTGAGATAACAAAAACCTTGAACAGAAAATTTTATTCAAACTCCTAATTATAATATGAAATAAAAATGTCGCGCCTATTAGTTAATATAATAAATCAGTAATGTTATGTTACATATGAAGAAAGTCTTATATAAATATATACAGAATAAAAATACGTAGCAAACGAAATTTTAATTGTTTCTAATTACTTATACATATTAAAAGTATGGAAGCACATAGGTCTTAAACATACCTATAAACATTGTTTGATTGCAGGTCCTAATTCTACATTTTAATTGAAATTATGACACACAGTCACAGTTTGAATAATGTAAATCGATAACTTATATGAAGGGCTATGTATTCACGCACCCAACAACGAAATACAAAGGGAATCTAACCTAAATATGGTCTTTAGAAAAATCGATAGCGATTTGACACAAGCGATAATGAAATCGCATGTCAATAGTTTGTAGAAAAACATACCGATTGAAGTTATTTGTTGTCGGGATAGCGATTGCTTCTGATCCGGGTGTTGTGCCCCCACTTTTCTCAGTACGAGAAGCGTAATCTGATGAGGAGTCACCTGTATAATATTGTTTTTGTGAATTTCTGTCATGACTCGATACCCGTTTGATACCACATTTTAAACATTTTACACTTTCTGTTGGATTGATTTGACCACACGCTTGACAAGGCCATTGCAGCACAGATGCGATTGAGCCCATTTTAATTCACACATGGCTATGAAACCATAACAATACGCTGTTTTATATAAAAAACTTGCGGCAATAATTAAGGAACGAAAACAGCTGATCCACCATGTTGTTTGTGTATAACTTTTTTAAGCTGTGCTGCCACTATCAATAAATGCTTAAGATATAGTTGTCATTGAAAATAATTTTAATTTAGTTATTAGCTAACAACTGAATTCCTGTACAATAGTTCCAAAAATTGTTTTTATGACATTTTATAGGTAGGAAGGCAGTGCAAAAGAAATTTATATTTAATACTAAATTCAGCGCCATCTAGTAAAAGCTATTCTAAAATATAAAATCTTTAGGACAAGATGTTACAAAACATTAAGTTGTCCTCTAATCATGCTCTCAAATATTTTATAAACCACATATAGATATCGCTTTATACCAAAATAAAACAAACATATATCAAGTCATTGTTATGATTTAGAAATAAAATATAAAATAATAAATAAATGACCCGTGGGAATGTCACCCACATGAAGCATATGCTGACGTACTAATTGAGCCGGTTCATCCGAAGTGATACCACGGACTCACAGAATACTCAACGTGAAACGGTACTGTGTTTCGCAGAATGAGTAAATGCCGCTTAACTGGCGTAAAAAGCCGGCAACACAATCGATACGCGGCCAGTGGGGTGGATGTCCATGGGCGATGGTATTTTTTTACCATATAGAAGACCTACCTGCACCGTTGTCCGCTATACTATAAAAAAAATATTTCGATTCAATTATATCATATAATACAGCAACAACTAGTACTGAACAACGAACTTGTATCGAGGTTACTCGGGTACAATGAGTATCATTCCAGATTGGTTGACACTGGCTACCCTTTTAACATGGTCACCAGTATTATATGGCCTTATTAGTAAGTTGAAGTGGTAATGGGCTGGCCACATAGCTCGACGAACCGACAACCGATGGGGAAGAAAGATTCTCGAGTGGCGACCGCGTACCGGAAAATGCAGAGTGGGATGTCCCGCCACACGATGGAAAGACGATCTCACGAAGGTCGCGGGCAACCGCTGGATCCAGATCGCTCAAGATCGCAACAGGTGGGCGTCTTTGGGGGAGGCCTATGTCCAGCAGTGGACTTGAATAGGCTGATGATGATGATATCATATAAAAATGATGAGATTTTTAAAAGAAAACTAAATCTAATTTAGTACAAAATCCGAATTGTTTAATGCCGAACGCGCACGAGATACAATTCGACGCCACATAATTATTTGAATCTTCATAATTAACAGCCGAAATACGCAGCTGTGTCACAAACATACAACGTCAATTGCAATTGTGGATGTAGCCTACAATTACTGCCCCTGACGGATTTACCATTCACCAGAATTGGAATAGACATTACAGTAAGTACGACTCCACATTCTAATCTAACGATTGGAATATTTGTACAATGTGTTCTAAATTTGTCTAACTTAGGCATACAAAATGTTTACCCATGTTCGGTAAAAATGTAGCAATAAAGATGCGAGATGCAATTCCCAGTAGCTGGTCTTTGATGCTTTGATATCATATGACATAAAGCTGTCACAGCTGTTTTTAACCCCGTGGTGTATGGGATGGTAATAAAAAGTAAGTTGTATGTATTCTTGTTTTTCTGCTGTTTTACATTCTTGCTCTGCATCTAACTCGAGATGAACGCACGCCCTGTTTGTACCTGCACAGCCAAAAGACCGTGTGAAGCTGTGATGGCTGTACGGCCTGATGGCAGCAAATAGCCTTTCCGAAAAAAAGTGTTTTAAAAATGACGTTAAATTATTAATTGCTTTAGTTAAATCTTTTTCTATTGCAAATATAAAATATGGCAAACAGGATGCATACATATGATATTGCAACACCTTAACTATAAGTACTCAATACTATTTCCGTTTTCTCAGCCAAGCATCTCGTGGTGATACGGTCATGGAAGTCCTTGAATGTAATTGAAAATCACACAACAAAAAGTAGAGCGCGAAGTTTTTATATTAGCTCAATCAAATCTATATTCATTCTTATAATGTGCAAATGTTAAATAATAAATAAATAAATATAATAAATCTTTAGTTGATTTGAATACATTTCTTTAGTTCTCTAAATGATATCGCCGTCTTACCTAAATATTTGTAAATTTATATTAAATTAATAAGTTTTTAGGAATAAGCAAGCGTTATAAAAATATGACTAGGTGTCAACATTACAACAACTGTGATTTTTCAATAGTGACAATTTTTCTACACAACGAAACGTGCAGACAACAAAAACTAATAGAAAAAAAGCAACAGATGTGATCGCCATTCGTCACTATACTCCAATCAATCTTGTCCATGTTTTTATACGTTTTGCATTTTGCTCGTATTTATATTGCACAACTAATCCGTCTTACACTTTGAATAGCACCTGTGGCTCTATTTGTTTCTTAACTTAATTCGATCGAAGGAAAGTGAAAGTTCACCTAAGTTTAATTTACATACAAAATATGTACAAATATTAACGTTGGAAATTAATACCTACAACAAATAACGCAAATTAAAAAGTGCTTTTATCAAATTAAATGTTATCCCCACATGATGAACGAGATTTAATCTTCATAAACCACATCGATCATAGACAACATACATGCAATCTTTTTTTACAGATAACAAATATTCAGATATAATACAAAAAACAAGAATGATTCCAAGTGTCTGTTCACAAGGGAAATGCAGGTAAATGCACTCTAAGCAGAGGCTCAATTTATACAGCCATAAACGTCCGCTTTAATACCTTAAATTGTGCCTCAGTGTTGCCTGTATACAACAATTATTATGATTTACCATTAGTTCGCATTAGACTTGCCACAGATCTTGCACTATTATTGACAGATTGTCCTATTGGAAATCGGATAGAATCAATTCTCGAGAACATTGGTTGGTCAGGCTTTATAACATACTAACAAATAAAATATTCCTAGTACTCGAACACAGGCTTGACGACTTCCACATGTAAAGCAGATGGCCGATGTGGCCCAAGTTAGTTTGTTAGTGGAGACCGCGGAGCAGCAAGCACAGCGTAGGACGTCCATCCACAAGGTGGATAGACGACCTTATGAAGGTCGCCGGAAGACGCTGGTTGCAGGTCGTCTCCGACAAGTATGCATGAAGGTCCGAAGGGGAGGCCCAAGTTCAGCAGTGGATGTCCTACGACTGAAATGATTAGCAAATAAGAATAGATAATATCATAAAGAAAGAAATAAATTGGCAAAACATTTTACATTTTATGTACATATAGGATAAAACTAAGAGATTTTGAAGTGTTTAGTGGTTATTATGAAGTTTTAAAAATTAAAGCAGTTTTGAAAACCCATTTCATTTCCCACTAGCTCAACGCAAATGCTTTGATGCACACTGTTGTACAATATACAGCGAAATCAGCGGTCCAACGAAATTCATTCCTGCTTTAAAACAAAAACTAAAAGAGATTATTGTCTAGAAACATAATTATTCAACATCAATTTATTGTATAATGTTTTTACTACCATAAAATTTCTACTTTTCTATTGTAACTTACACATATTATTTTCAGAAACAAAGTTAGCGTATGTTTTGTCCGAATAATAAATAATAATTTGTAATATTTAGTCATCGTCTATCAAGTTATCTTAATGTGTCTCCAATATTATGTATAAATGAAGTAAAATTTAAAATATCCTAAGAACGAATATCGTATTTATAAGTTAACTATACTGTTTCTCCAATATATTGTTTTTATAGTAAATAAAGACTCTTATGAGCTTTCATCTCAAAATGTATTTTTAAGAAAACTATGTGTACCTACCTAGAATAAAGTATATACAGATTTATGTATGCCAATGATGGCGACTAAAGTAAATGAGAATGTACTATCAGCAGAAAACGTTAAAATATAATAAGCAATAAATTGATTTTTTTATCATAGTATGGTAATAATATTTACTTACTTTAAAACTTAATCGATTAAACACAACACTTAACTAAATATCACGAAGAAAATTTGTACACAATTAAAAAATCTAGTCCTACACAGTAAAAATAAAACATCCAAGTGAAAGTTGCTAAGCAAAAACAAAAATGTGCTTAAGAAATGAAATTTGCATAGCTCTCCCAACCTTTGATTATAAGTTATGGTGGGAAATATATGGGTTCGATCTGCTGACAGTATTTAGCTACATCTGCTTCTCTATGGTGGTTTGGGAAATATCGTCCAGTTTGTAAACTCCGTAGTTCCCAGTACGCAGAAAATAGATAGTAAAATAAGAAATAATTATTGAGTAAAATTGACTGGGTGTTTAAACTAAATAATAAAGATAAAATTTACCACATCTTTTTTATAGTATAGCGGATAACGGAGCAGGTGGGTGTCCTATATGGTAAGATGCAGCCCATGCATAACCGCGCCAAAGTCCGCGCATTGGTTATGTTGTCGGCTTTTTTGGCCACTTAAGCGGCATTTATATGGGCCTCCAAAATGCTCACTCACTCGGCGAAACAGTACAAATACCGTTTCACGCTGAGTATTCTGTGAGCCCGTGGTATCTTCGGACGAGCCGGCTCAATTAGTCCATCAGCATGGCTCTCCATTGTGATTAACTTATTAAACTTCTCCGTAATGTTTAATAATTATATAAATATATATTATTAAATAAAAATATTTCAAAAATAGATCAACAGGACAATATCTCGAAGTAAACGTAAATTTTCTAACAAAAAGCTGTAAAACGAGTCTTTTTGTATTTACGATGTCCGATAGACACTTCTAAAACTTCAGGAATAACTCCTATAATTCAACGAATTTTTAGAATCCTTTATAACTTTAATATCTAAGTAAAGTTACATGTATATAAAGAAAATTTATAGACAATATGTGTGTAACACCCCCGTGTTAAGTGTAACACACTTGTAGAAGGTTTCAATATAGCACGATTAAACACATCTGTGACAGATTTATCTTACTCTCGACTCGTGATGGAACGCCGTATATCTTGTGTTTAACGTGAGCTACTGTTTTAAATTAATGTTATATTTTGCAGATTTTTATCGCATAATCTTGGGCTTAAGAGTTGTTAGGATTATCATGTGATTATTATTTCTTATAAATGTCAAAAACATTTACCCACAAAAATAATGTATAAAAATAAAGGTTATAATTAAAATAGTTGATTAAAATTAATCTTTTGATTTACAAGACTTGCCGGATTAACAGGGAAAAACAGAGGACAAAGAAACATCGCATTTTTGAGCATATTTTTCTAAATTACGAGCAACTTTGGGTCACGATTTGCATTTGACAAATATTCGCGGACCTCTGGCGGTAGAATTAATGGCCTTTGTAAAGTCTGAGTATAATTGAGCAGAAATAAATACAATTTTGTCGGATCGTGCCACGAATTTATTGGGCAAATGGACAAATGGATAAGACTGGGTACAGCTTTAACGAACCTTATTTGGTTTTAACTTTGCTCAGTTGTATGTTTTGTAATTAGTCATATCGTAATCGGAAACTGAGTGGAAACAGGACTTCTAGCTAATAAAGTCATTTGTAATGATAGGGAATAAATATCTCATAAATGGATGAAAATAATTATAAATTAATTAATATAATAAACGATATGTAACTTGTCATAATTATAAAAATTTTACGTCGAAAGCTACAAACAGTTAAGATCATATTATAATCATAATATTTTTTTTGTATACAATAAGTGTCAAACGAGGAAGAGTCTCTCCTAGGGAAGCGGTCCTTTGCTCATGGACACCCCACGCCCTTGCAGAGTCGCGGGTGCGTAACCGGCCTTAAAGGAATGTGTACGCTCTTTTCCCCAGAGACCTTATATAGACCCAGAGATATAAACCTTAAATGTGAAAATACATGTATGATAGATCATGTTAGATCTTTCATTAGCATGTATTTCAATTCATATATTTTATAGAGAAGTTTATTGTCCAACTTAAATTAAATAATAATAAAACTGAAAAGTACTCATTAAATTTGTAGGGTTCTCGTAATCGTATTTATGAAAAGTTCCCAAAAATCCAATTCTACGATTAATTTATCTTCCATAGACACCTGGCAATTATAAAAGATAAATTAAGCACAAGTTTGAATTTGATGAAGAATGATGTCTTTCTTGTGCAATTTTTCTTTTGATAAGAACTTCCATAGACTTGAATGAAGACAAACTTATGTTATTTCAGCAGCATCAGCTCCGTAGGGCACTCGAGAGCAGCTCCGGTTGTGGAGACAATGACGGCTGCGATGGCAGATCCAGCAATGCCCTTCTAAAACACCAAGTCAGTCACTTCTAAAACGCCAGAGTTTATAAATGTTAACAACAATTTCGCTCACGAATTGATGAACGGCTTCAACATGGACTGTGAAAGAAGGCACCATGTGGCCTGCCGACTCATTGTCAACAGCGATCGCGTCGAATTATATCTTAATTTAGTTCAGTGTTTTATTATTAAATCGTTAGTGGCATCCTATTTTATTCTCGTCGTCTCTGATACTGATACCGTATTATGAACTAAATGCATTCACTGAGAACTTAAGTAAATGTACTTTTTGCTTCGCTCGTATGTCAAAAGCACCTTTATCTCTTTACCTTATGGCGTTACTAAGAACGTTTCTTGGACGATATTATACTAAATTCTACCGAATACCTAACTCCTAAAAAGAAACCTTACTACATACCGACAATTTCTTACGAATATGTAACTCTGTTTTTTATTCTTCGTAAATATAAAGATTTAATTATCTATTAAGATTTATGTAGGAAGTTTTTAGCTTGTCTTCGTAATCTAGACACTATGTTCACCATGGCAAGACATTTTTCGCTGTTGAAAATAACAATAATTTTTAATATACTCGAATACAATCTGTTTACATTGTTTTGGAGTTAGCTTCGTTAAAAGTTGTATAAAAGTTAATAAGTATGTAATACAATATTATTAAACGAATGTTTATTGTGTGAAAGGAATCAAACGAGTTTTTTTATCATGCATTGATACTCTATGAAAAAAAGTGCTCAGAAAATGAGGTAGGATAGATTTCTTAAACGATGAACTGAAACTCTTTATTAGTTTAGAAGTCCTAGTTGTATGCGCTTATGTTATCTTGCTCATGACACACCCCCTAGATTGAGGGATAAATTCAATTTGATAAACTATATCAGGTTTGTAGTCAAATAAATTGTGTTTTAAGCTGAAAAAATCGTATAAAATTTCAAGAGTGAGTATTTTTAAACTAATCACTACTTTGACAGAATTTAAATTAATTGTTCTACAGAGGCCTCAAAAGTACTAAATTTCCACCTCGTTCGCAGTAGGTACAATTACGTACATAAATATGTACATTGCATTAATTACTAAGCTCTTAGAAATATAAAATTATTGTTACTATTTTTGTTTACTTTGTTGTTATTTTGTCGGAGGCCCATAAAAGTGCCGCTTACGGCGTAAAAAGCTGGCAACACAACCAATATGTGGACTGTAGTGCGGTTGTTCATGGGCGGCGGTGTTGTCTTACCATATTGGAGACCAACCTGCTCCGTTGTCCTCTTTATTATAAAAAATACTTATTTCATAAAGGCCGGCAACGCATTCGCAGCTCTGCAATGGCTAGGGAGGTCCATGAGTGGAGGACCGCTTGCCCTAGATGAACCTCCTGCTCGTTTGCCACTGTTTATATATAAAAAAATATTTTAAAATCCTTAACCGTTTAAACAAGATTCTTCCAAAATTTCTAATATAGTCCTCTTAGGCTACACTTTTAATACATAGTGCACAGTTATTTTATTCAGTTCTGTTTTTCTTCATTTTTCTTTAGTATTTCTTGCTCTTATTGCTCTATAAACAGAAGGGTAGTTTATATTTTTACTTCTATATTTTGAAACAGCAATATTCTGTTATCTATAAATATTTGTAAGAGGATATAAAGTAAATAAAAATAACTTTCACACGACCAAAGAACGAAATGTAATGCTGGGTTCTGACGTCAATATAATATAAAACATTATTGTGAATAAATAAAATATTATTGTTTAACAATAACGTAGATTTCGAGTTGAAATGATTATAAATTCAAAGTATTTTAAACACACTGAACACTTAACTAGAGATAACAGTATGAGGCAATAAGAACTATTTTCTTAGTTCGAAAGTCGTAAAAAAACGCGGTTTTAAGCGTTAAGCAAGATGTAAACCATTCGTATCCTTTTATGTGGCGTCTTTGAAAATGAAATAGTCATTGCAGACCCTTTGATCGATTTTCGTAGCTTAAGAAGATGGATGAATAAAGAAAGACATCCTTTTTCCCTCACTGATGTCCGTGTATTAGTTGGGTATATTAAGCTATTTCCGAAATCGAAAAAAGCTACACTTATTATAATGATTATGAATTATATACATATAATTATTTATCTTAGTGTCTACATATATAAAAATGAATATATTATAAAACTTAGTCAAATACAATGTGGCGGTATCATACACGTTAATGAAGCATATGTTGGCGCATTCATTCGGCCGGCTCGACCGACATGATACCACGGACTCACAGAATACTCAGCGTGAAACGGTACTTGTACTGTTTTTCGCAGAGTAAGGATATTGGCGGTCCTTAAAATTACCGCTTAATCGGCGTAAAAAGCCGGCAAGACATCCAAGGGGCGGTTGATCATCGGCGGCGGTGTTCTCTTACGATATAGGAGACCTATATGCTCCGTTGTCCGCTATACAATAAATAAAAATAATGTAATAAATTACTTCACTTTAATCAACAAATTCTGCATCGCAATTACCATTTAAGTGACTGTGCGTACATATACATAAACTAAAGAATATTCCAACGACCCATTGGTTTGATAATTTAAATAAGTAGAACACAATATAAACTCATATGTTATACAGACATTGTACACACATCAGGCCCGTTTACTATTTGATTATATATTAATATGTCTAAAAAATTAATATTTCAGAGAAATTAGTATGCACAGAAACGATCCCACGGGAAGTATGTTTTTATTAGTCAGACACTTTTCGGGATTAACAATATCCTCGCTATCTAACAGATAATTGTACAAAACTTTATCATACGTTTTGCTGGCCTGGTATGATTGAGTTGCAAACATTTATCTTTTTTATTGTAAAGCGGACAACGGAGGTATATAAATTTATAAGTTGTCCTGGTGTATGGTAAGAGAAAACCGTCGCCGATACGCATCCGCCCCACAATCCGCGTTTTGTCTTGCTGGCGGTTTACACCACTTAAGCGGCATAATATCACCCAACGACACAGTACACTTACCAATCGCTCAAATTGTGAAAACGTCTTTAAATTCCAGCATAATTGCTATTTATGCTACATTGATTTACTGATTTACGTTTTATATATCTTTACTACTCCACTATTTTATGTATAAACTGATAAAAAATATATTAACTGTCTAAGTTGTCGGAATAAGTAAAAGGTGTGCAATGAGTGCATTGCACTCCAAAGTTTTAAACGTCATAACGTTACTTGCTATCCTAAGTTATATGTTAATTTTAATATGGAGATTTTTCATGAACGACAAAACACTGTGTTTTCTGGGAAACAACCTACTAAAGAAAACATTGTCATTATAATAATTATTGGACATTCCCAAGATTTTCATGGACTATCACTGTTGTCATAATAAATATGTATTATAATAATGAAATTCCTGTAAATTTTATCGTAATTTAATAATTGCATTCATTCCGCACATATTTTGTCTCTGTGATATTTTTAAAAATACTTCGTTTTTTATTTTTAATATGCGACGTACTTTTCATTATTTCAGTTTTGTGTACAAATAAAATTGTGTAAATCTATAAAAAAATCAAGGAACTAAAATGATCCAACGAGCAAGGCGCTTGGTTCGTATTTCCAAACTACGAAAATTATACTTCTAAGTATTTATAACTATTACTATTTTAATATCTGTCCTTAAGTCAAGCAAAACAATTAGAATCCGGTAAGATTAGAGGTCCGCAAATATTCAGTAATTTGTCGACTGACTTAGGTTATGTCGTTTCTCGTTATTACGTCTCGTCGGCCCTTTGGTGTGGCTATTAAACATGTGTCTAATACATCTATTCCTATATTTGTCATTTTTATATTTGGTGCAGTATTCACCATCGGACATCGAAGCAGAATGCAAAGTTTCATCGCTTTCATCTCGATATTTGTTGTTCCACAACTGAGCGTTTTTTAGGGCATTTTGTGCCCCTCTCCATGTGGTGGCTCTCTGTGGAATCACCTGCCAGCGTGGGTATTTCCAAACCAATACGAATTGGGGACCTTCAAGAAAAGAGCGTACACTTAATGGCCGGCAATGCACCCGCGGCTCTGCAAGGGCTGGGGTGGTCCATTGGCGGAAGACCGCTTGCCCTAGGTGAGCCTCCTGCTCGTTTGACATCAATGATATTAAAAAAGAGTAATGGGACTAAAAAAAATAAATAAAAATAATCTTTGATAACAATATTGATTTTAAACCTAAATTTATTAGAAAATTATGTGTTTATTGGTGAAATGAATACGCTAAATGTGATCAATTTCCTTTTTTAGACTAAACAACTGACAAATTTTAGATATTATGGCGTTTAGCTGCCTTTGAATCAATAGGCCTCATTTAATGTTTTACAATCATATCGCCAATGTTGTTTCTTATTTATTATGAAATAAATTTTTTGTGATTACCACCACTACTTGACATTTCCCAGATCTATGAAAACGAAATAGATTTTATGTTTTGTATAAAAATAATAAAAATCAAAGGAATTAAAAATTGCGTGCGTGTCATGCATAACTTGAAGCATTTATTTAATCAAAAACAAGTGCTTTTTTGTAAATTTATCTGCGTTTATATAATAGTATTCAAAATAATTTTTAACTATAAAAGTATAAATCCCAAAAGATTTAGTATTTTGTTTAAGTTACAACATATATATTTGTGGAGATTATTTTATCTATTCGTAAGTGAACGTACCGGGTGTTTCAGTTTAAATTTTATACAAACATACTCATAGTATGATTCTATTTCCAAAAATAGTTCCATGTCGATGTAAAAACTTGATATTCCTGGCTTCATGTACGTAACCGCAAATTTAATTTGACCGGCCGGTAAATAATCTGACTGAGAATTTACACACGCTTCTGGAATTCCACGTTTGAGATATCGCCCTCAAAGCATATTTCGTAATATTTGTAAAAATGTTAGCGATTTCAAGTTATGGAAACATTTCAAAGGAAATTGTAACAACGACCTATTACGTGAAATCCTATATTTTATATTTAGGTATCACAAATACCGCAAAGAAACATAACTGTATTACGTCAAAAAAAGAGCGTATATATTCCTTAAAGGCAGGTAACGCACCTGTGGCTTTGCAAGGGCTAAGGGTGTTCATAGGTGGAGGACCGCTTACTCTAGCTGAGCCTTCAGCTCGTATCCCACCAATTCCATTAAAAAAAGCCATGGTAACTAAATTTAAATATTTTAAACAATATTTCAGAGAAAAGTTTCATTTGACGTCTGATATGACTTTATTTTTTAAATTATAGGTGAGAAGTTATACCTACTGTAAATGTAAGTGGTCTTATACAAATGTTATTTAAATTTAAGATTAAAAATATAATCGATGTACTTTTTCTCAATTCCATAGAAAACCATTATTATACCAAAGTAATTTTAGTCATTTTTTAAATGAAAAATGAAATGACATTATTGAATTCAATAAATTTAAACGGAACATTCAAAATTGGTGTTCGCTTAGCGGCTCCTATATTATATGCAAATCATTGCAATAAAATTCAATAAATAGAGTGCAACGGTGCATTGTGATCGATATGGTCCGTACGTGATCCCAGGTTCGATTCCCTCAGGGGTATTTTACGAGCGGTATCTACGAACACTTCTTGAATTGAAAATTATAACGGAGGTAGGTTCCGGTGAAAAGAGAACCTACATATTTTTATGCAAGCAATAAAATTGAAAAAGTTGAGCGTTATCTATGTGTACAGTTTAGCTTAACCTTACTTTTTTATAAATAAGATGACAGGATAGGAGATGAAACTTTAGTTTGAGTGATTAGGATTATTTCTTTATTAACATCGATAGGCGGTGGTGGTGATTTTTTATAGTATAGTGGATAACGGAGCAAGTGGGTATCCAATATGGTAAAAGAAAACCGCCGCCCATGAACAACCACGCTACAGTCCTCGCATTTTGTGTTGCCGGCTTTTTACCCCTTTAAGCGGCACTTTTAAGGGCCTCCGATATCCTCACTCACTCTGCGAAATACAGTACAAGTACCGTTTCCCGCTGAGTATTTAGTGATCCCGAAGTATCACTTCGGACGAGCGGCCCAATTTGTGCGTCAACATATGCTCACGGGTGCAAAAATATTAAGACACTCGCCCGGCTACTGTCAAGCTCTTCCAGAGACCGAATAAATTATACAGATATTTTTAAATGATTCACCATTTATTTAAGATTTTTGAAGAAATTGATTTTACAAGATCTATTATTTTATGTGAATTCTTAGTTAAAAATAACCATTCAAAATATATAAGGTTAGTGAAAAATTTATTTCATATCATTTTCTGTTCTGTGACCTTTGCAATAGACTAGGTTTGAGTATGTTACGTCACATGCATTACAACTTATAAGAGCAGATCGCTTCACCCGAGTCCCACGCAAAGTAGGCGTGCAACTCAAGGGGACGACCTTTACTCTGCAAAAATAGTTTCGCCCCTTAGGACATAGCCTAGAGTTACCAAGGCCCAATAATTTCCTTACTCAATAGATTGAGGCACGAAGATTATTGGAATTTCGATTTGGTCTAGTGTTTAAGAGCAAGATAATAATAGCGCAATTCAGCGTACAACTGGCGCCATCTAGTTTCCACTTTAGTAAACATAGGAAATAAAATTAATTAATTAAATTCACATAATGTTCTCATAGACTCGATGTTGGTTTGCCGAAATGTACAATTTATAAAAATAATATTGATTCACATAATATTACAGAGGAGACATATAACGTTTGTTTAATAAGGTTTTTATTGTCGCTGCTGTAAAAAACGGTTTAACTAGTACGTTCTGAGATTACAAAATAAACACTATGTTTCACCCCAATTTATGAGCAAAATTGTTATCACCTCAATGTACCTTTCATAGAAACATCGCCGAACCATTTTCACTGAAATTTCCCTGTATCGAAATACCTATATTGCTTGCAGTTCCTATAAAGAGAATAATACGCTAACAAAGGATAATCGTCCTTACGTAGGTGAGAAGTTCTAACCTATGGTAGAATGAAGGGACGATATTTAAATGTAACTTCCGGAGGGTCCTGTAATGCATCGGATAACACTTTGTTGTCCTATTAGGACTATAGAACTGTACCATTTGTAACAAAATCTGACGTTGATTGATGATATAAAATTGCTTCAATTTGTTTTTGATTGGGTAAATCTGGTAGGCAGGTACTTCTTAAGTCTGAATATAAATTAATATATGTACAGTGGGTTCACTCATATTTATCATATAATCTGTGCATTTATTAACTAGAGTATGTTTTATATGTTTTTTATATGTTCGGAGTGCGATTCGAACCCGATACTTCTCCCTTCATGGTAGACTTAGTAAATCACTTAGATACGAGGCTCACAGGAGTATTTATGTACATAATAAAATTTATATACGATGCTTCATTTTTATATAATTTTTTATTTTATTAAAAAAATCCAAGTTCACGTACATGTTTGTCATTTACAAAAATAAAAATCTCTTCCTTCGTATGAGTCTTAAAATATAATTCTTACACTCTGAAACGCAGGGCTAGAATATTGAATCATCGCAACCTACCAACACAATATTAAATTATAAATGTATATTAGCTAAAACACTTTTCCCGATATTCCTATTTTAATGAATCTCTTAGTAAAACCGTTTTATATTAATAATATCGATTAACAGTATCAATATTCCGTATTCACTGTCTTATTTGTACTCGAAATTGGAAAATTCATGTTGATTTTTTGTCCTTTGTTCATTAAACTCACTTTCACTGTCACTTTGGCTAAAGTACTGTCGTAATTTGTGTTTATAAAATTTTGTACAACTTAGCTGGACAGTCACTAAACAAATTTATGGTCTACAGAAACTGTACAAAAGAGAAAGACTTTTGATTTTACAATTTTGAAATTAAAATTCTAGGCAACAAGATTAACTTTTTAGTCAAATTGTCATTATTACACAAACAACATTTTATATTGTTGCGTATGTCTTTGTTTTTGTTAGTTATTCATAACTTTCATGAGTAATATTTTTGTACTATTAATATCTAAGTATAATTATCTTAAGTTTTTGAAAAACATAATATAACTCGACAGAGCCCGTAGACTGTAATTGAATGTCATCATCAAACATCAAGGCAGAATACAATGTTTCATTCATATCACCTCGATGTTTTTGAAAAAAGGAATTATTTACCACGCGCCAACCTATACAAATTGCGGCTCTTTAAAAAAATGCGTACCTAACTATGAATGGCCGACAACGCACCTGCGGACAGCAGAGGCTAGGAGTACCGCCTGTCCTAGGTGAATCTCAAGTTCTTTGCCTCCAAATTTTCATAAAAAATTCATTTTAAGTTTCCATTTCAATCACAACATATATGTCCAAGAATTGCAATTTTTTTTCAAAATTTAACTGCTCACATAGAAAGGAGACGTGATTTATATCCTTCCGTTTACTTTGAATCATGATAAAAAAATACTCTCCTTATTTATAAGCTAATATATTTGGATATTAAACAATGGAGGCCATTAGTTTTTGCAACAATAAATACAGGTCACCGTGAGAGCGCCTGAATATGTAAGAGATTGTTTCAAGATTGTTATTCTTTATATAGTACCGGATGCCTACAAAATTAAGCTTGCTTCTTCAGTGGCGTCAACAGCCGGCAACGCAACCAAAGTACGAATGTGTCGCGAGTGTTCTTTCACGATCAGAGCAGCCATTCATTATCCGCAAAATATGAACCCATAAGAGCAGTAAACTCACTCGAAAAAAACAAATATTTAAAAAAAATGTATGCACAACATTTCCATAACAATATCTGTATAATTTTGGAACCTAATAAATCATTTTGTTTGCAAAGTCTATTTATATGCTGTAATAAGTTATTACTGCTGGTTTAACGTCTTGGTTTATTTTACAAGGAGCCAGGCGCAGTGCGGCGACTTCGCAACTAGTGATGTGAATATATATTTTATGTTGGTAATTAAGTATATTAAAAAACCTCCGTATTATACTTTTGTAAAAATTCATGTAACTTTTAAACTCCAATCTTTGTCTACAATATAAAGCTTATTGACTTTTTATGATTTTATTTTCTAATTACATTAACATAACTGAAAAAGGACCAGTATTATTAAATAAGCAGTAAAAATAAATCATTGTTTAATAATGGGTAGTTAAAATATAAAAAATACGATGTTATCAAAGTTGCTGCGAAATTCTGTTTTGATTTTTTTAAACTTTTACATATCTTTTATGGCTTAGAAGACAACGAAGCAGGCGAGTCTTCTCTATGTTAATAAATTACCGCCGCCAAAGCACAACTGTGCCACAATCTGCACTTTAGTTATGTTGCCGGGTTTTTTGCGCCGCTTGAACAGTTAATTTAAAGGTCCGCCGATACCCTCACTCACTCAGCGAAACACAGCATTAAATTATTTAAAAAAAATCTATAATTTTAGTGATAATAGTTACTTTTAGATGTAAGTAGAAGCTAAAATTGATATATTAGAAGTATAATTAGTTAATATCGATATACTATTAACGTTCCTAGGTATCATTTTCAAAGATATCCAATTGCAATGCACTTCAGGCCCCAGGGACAGCCGGAAAATTTCCAAGCTTCGGCGAACACACGTGTACAAACTTTGTGCTATAAACTTATGTTTTTAACATTGTTTTATACTTTGTAATCATAACTATTGGAGTTGTCCAAATTCCAATATTAAGTATGCACTTCCTAATAATAAGGTTATATCCTAATATAGGTATTCATAAAAATTATTTAACACAAGTAATAAGATTTTTAACATAATATTATAATAATTATTATAGCAGAGGATTAAAAAAAAGTTTTATAAAACTCGAAATCACAAATACAATTTAAAATTATAATATATATACAGATCTTCCAACACAATTCGATTAGTTACTCAATTTGATGAGATCACAAGAAATATTCAATTTAACAAAGAAAATCGTTGTTTTGGCTAAAAGTGCCTTCAAATTTTCCGACTGAACAAATAACTCAATTACATATCTATTGGCAATAGGAAATTCAATTTTAAATTCGAAATTTAACTGCGATGTCACATCCAGATCTTGCTAGACAACAGGCGTAGGTGATCTTGGTAAACTAGACAAGCCCTAGGCGATTCATTTCACGGCACATCACATTATACAGGAAATGAAGCTTCTATATCTTTTATATATATTATACTCGTAAATTAGTAAGACTGATCTATCTGATGAAGGCTCACAAAGAGAAATAAATCGAATAGAAAGTATAAATAAAATCTTTTAGTTAAAAAGAAACGACGTATTGTTTGAATTAGTGCTTTATTAATCATTAATTAATTTACACAACATCGATGAGTTTAAATAGATTTCGTCTGCAGATTTAAGATTGTAAAAGTGCTATTAATGTTATGTTGTTAAATAAAATTAAACGGTGTTTTAATTAAATATTTCAGTCAGTTATGCGCCATGTTATGTTTTACTACAGTTCGGGGTTTGCTCTCAAATATAAATCACAGAATACTCAGCGTGAAATTGTAGTTGTATTTGAAACAGTACCACTGTGTTTCGCTGAGCGAGTGAGGATATCAGAGATTCATAAAAATACCGCTTAAGCTACTTATAAAGCAGGCAATACAAACAATGCATGGATTATGGCGTGGTTTTCCAAGGCCGGCGGTGTTCTCTTACCATATAGGACCTGCTCCGTTAACCATAAAAAATATGTAAAATTTATTATTTAATTTTATACCGGCTAATCAATACTAATTTTAATTATGAGAAAGCAAGCTTCTATGCTTCGACGGGCCGTATTTCAAATTATCATAATAATATTACGTAATTCATTATGCTTAAAGAACAAAATATAAAAACACTATAAACAAAAAACTGAAATTAACATGAGATAGGAAAAATATTAATTAAAAATGCATCAAAAGTTTGCTCATAACCTGGTGAATATTCGAAACAGTCATAAATACAGATTAATTTAGATAAATAACGTCGAGGGAGTGTAATAAATACATTTAAATATTATCTATATTGATCAATTTAATGGCTCGATAAATGCAGTGGCCGATTCTGCGACAAATATTGCTGGACGCTAATGACAGAGTACTAAGAACTGGCAACATTTCATTTTTAACCAACCTTCAAAGAAACAGAACAAAATGTCGTTATACCAAACTTAGTGTTTTTGTTTGAGATTTATGCAATTAATGATTTTCAGGATATTGGGAGAATAGTTTTAAAATGATTGATAAAATTTGGTATATTTTGGCTGATAGGTTGACGAAATAAACATTATAAGAAAACTAGGTGCTTTTCAAAAAACAGCATCTTTGTATTATATTTTATTTATTTTTTTAATTTCTATTTTGGAAGCGGTTGGACTATTTTTGCAAAAATAATTCTATTATTATTTAATTTCCTTTCTATGAAGTTTGCAAATGATATACCAATGACAATATGTGTCAATTATTCTGAAAGAATTATAAAAAATATTTAATTTAAGATCATAAAACGACCAATTCATTGTTATATAGGACAATATATTATAAGATAAACCCTCGTTCTATGTTTTCCTAACGCACCCCAACGGCTATGATCGTTTGACTATGAACCTTTTTTATATTAAATTAATGTCTTGATATTGAAATTTCTGTACGGATTTATATACATTTCATATTACACTGCTTAAGGTGTGTATATAACTTTAGGCTGCTGCGTGAATATTAGACGTTGCTTAAATCAACTCTTTTCAAAAGATATACGCAATTTCAAACAGCGAATAGATATATAGAATAGTTGTTTTGTCGGCTTTTTACATCGTTTCAGCGGCTTTTTAAGGGCCTCCGATATCCTCCCTAACTCAGCGAAACAAGTATCGTTTTACGCTAAGCATTCTGTGAGCCATTGGTATCACTTCAGTCAGCATATGCATCAGAATGGCTTTCCCACGGGTGCCACAGTGTTGAAACACTCGCCCGGTCACTATCAAGCCCTTTCAAATACCAGAAAAAATTATAAATTAACGTATATATTTTTTTGTTTTGGGCCGGGATTCCGATACCTCTCGCTTCGTAAATCTTATTCGTGGGTCTTTCCACTTAGATACGAGGCTCTCTCAAAATATCTCTCGCAATAATATGTTTCCTTCTATCTTTTTATAATAGAGAACATATTTGTAAAAATCATTAGTGTTCGGTAATAATAATAGACGCATAAATTGTATTTGTATTTTTAGTTACTTATATGTTAACAGCAAACAATAAAATGTGTAAATAGAGTAGAGAAAAATAGTGAAAAGTGTGAATGCTCTCATTTTCCATCAACACCAAATCTTGTGAGATTTAACGGCGGATTGGCTCAGAGACTTAGACTAATGGACCACTCTGTGTCTGCGGACGACTCACATCACACGATTCTTTCAATTTTTATATAAAAACAAGAAAAAGGCGTGATAATAATTATAATATTATAATATACGTTGCAAATATGATTAGGCGGTAAACTATTCGTTCTATTTGAGTATAGTATCATATGCTAGGAGTTTCGCTACGTGATCGAATTAGAAATGAGGAGATCCGTAGACGAACTAAAGTTACCGACATAGCCCGCCGAATTAGCAAGCTAAAGTGGCAATGGGTAGGCCTCATCGCACGTAGAGCGGATGGCCGATAGGGCCGAAAAATGTTATAGTGAAGACCACAGACCGGCAAGCGCAGCGTGGGACGTCCACCTACAAAAAGGACTGACGACGCAGGTCGCCTCCGACAGGTATTCATGGAGGTCCAGCAGTGGACGTCTTACGGCTGAAATGAAGATGATGATGATGATGAGTGTAGTACCTAAACATTTACAACAACAAAAACGCTAAGGATTATTCCTGTATTCCTTCCTATCTTTAGTGTTTTTGTTGTTGTAAATGTGCTTCAACATTTATATATAGTACTTCACTATGTCTGAATGCATTATTATTGTTTTTACATATTTAAAATATATTTAATATAAATAAGGACTCTTAAAAAGATATAACGATATTATAAGATAATATTTATTAAAATTTAACGGTGACGAGGTAGCATGTGTGTGAGTAAAAATATTTTATTGTAATGTCATTGTTTGTGATATGTCCCGCATTTAAAGAACAAAAATGCAATCTGGCGTTGAAAACAGAATGCTTCTATATTAGCCTCCCAGCTTTGTTTTTACTTCCTTGTACCATTACTGTTACAATACAATAACATTATGTGCAATTCTCTTTCTTAGACTTGGAATGAATTTCATGATATTTGTTTCAAGACATTTAAAATATATTCATAATTGTTTTTATATATAATAATATTTTGACATAAAACAGTCTAAAAATAAATATTTAAAAGATAATAAAATTTATAAATATACTTTAAAACATTTTATATTTAAAAATTACTGATAGTCTGTGCAGGTATTAAAACTATAAAAACTTGTTACCTGTTTTACTAAATCAAACATTTCGCATAAAAATAGGTTTCCAAAAACGAATATGTATCGCAATTTCCGTTCAATTAACGTCTTTGTTAAGCAAATCCTTTCGAAGCGGCCTTGTTTAATTCCTTTTCTGTAACTTTGCAATTAACGAAATTCACACAATTCACCAAATTACATTTTGCGTCTATTTTATAATGAAAGATAATAAAATTGCATTTTTTCACCACAAAGAAAGTTATTTCAATTCTAAATAGATATTAAAATATAATTAAATAATATGTAGATTATATAAAAACATAATCCAGTTAAATAAATAAGAATACGTGTTTAATGAAATGATTAGTATGAATTTAATCTTAGTAACAAAAGCCATTTATAAAATATGATAAAAAAGAAATTATGTTGTACAAAGATGATATGGTATGTTATACTTTAACAAAATATGTAACAAAAAGTATGAAATATTTTACCTTATTTAATTTAATTAAGAGTCAAGAAACAAATGATGGGTCTGATGGAGTAGCTCAGAGTCACTCAGCGAGCTATGCACAGGGCAATGCTCGGAGTCTCGCTGCGAGATAAAATCAGAAATGAGGTTATCCGCAGTCGAACCAAAGTAACCGACATTGCCCGCCGTATTAGTAAGTTGAAGTGGAGGCCTATATCTAGCAGTGGACTTGATAGGCTGATGATGACACATAGAAAAGAAATTACCAGGAATAAAAGCTGCTACACTCAGTCCACTATCATAATATTCCAAACGTAGCGCTCTGGTCCATGCTAGCAGACCTGCCTTACTGGCGCAGTAAGGAGCAAACCTAGGCAGTGGCTGCAGACCACAGTGACTTGCTACGTTGATTATACGAGGATTGAATCCCTGAAAAAACATATATAATTAACTTTTCAATTATTTATAACACATGTGGAACCAGGGGATCTGCAAGGGCGTGTGTGTGGATCGTGTGTCCATGGGCGGAGGACCGCTTACCGTTTTCAAGGTACCTTTTTTATATTTTTTAAAAATGACGCCAAAAAAGGAACCGAGGAAAACTTTGAATAAAAACAATTAATGATTAAAGCCATAGATATGGTTCGTGAGAAGAAAATTGCTGCACAATTTTTCAAAAAAGCAAAAACGACATCGAAACGCAATATTTATCTCTTAAAAAAAATTAATTATAAAAAATAAAATAAAAAAATTTAGTAGTAATAATACCAATTGTTCTTTTCGTATAAGATATTATAACTTTCTATATGTAATTTTGTATATATTTTCTTCATAAGATACTAGCCCATATTAGAGTACCTGTACCATATTTAGTGTCTATTTTATATTTTGTTTAATGCTCAATTTAATAATTATATTAAAATTAGAGCTTAAGATTGTTACTTAGGCTTTAAAAATATATTTTAAATAGTTTTTTATTTTTGAGACACAAAATGGTATCCCATTCTCACCTCGGTAGCATTTTTCCTTAGATCAGGCAGAAATGCCGACACCATCCTCATTGGTCCCAATAAATTGACATTTATCATGCTTTCGAATATAATTGGTGGTTGCACTTCATAGTCCGCTATTGTCATCACGCCAGCATTATTAATCAGAGCATATAATTCTAATAAAATATTATTACTTCGTTAAACAATCAATAAGAAATCAAAGAGAAAGGGAAGAAATACATTGTAATATTCCAAGCTCTGATTTCTATTCTAAATAAATACAAATCTACATTAAATTAACTGAAATGATTCAATGTCTTTTTATAATAAACTCAGAATACTCAGCGTGAAACGATACTTGACTATTTCGCAGAGTGAGTGAAGACTTCGGAGGCTTAAAAAATCCCGCTTAAGCAGCGTAAAAAGCCAGCAACACAACCAATGCGCGGGATGTAGCGCGGTTGTTCATGGGCGGCGGTGTTCTCTTACCATGTAATAGACCTGCTCCGTTGTCCGCTATACTATATAAAAACAATCAATAAGAAAATCAAAGAGAAATGGGACACATACAAAGTAATATTTTAACCAAGCTCTGATTACATTAAATTAACTGAAATGACTCAATGTCTTTTTATAATGTAGCAAATGTCGGTCGTTCATGCTGAAAACAGAAATCTTGTTACGAATGCATAATTACAGGTTATATTTAGCACTCACTGTAATCTGGATTTTGATCTAAGAGATGTTTGACGTAGCCATAAAAGTTTGCAATGCTGTCGGGTCTTGTCACGTCCAGTTTATGGGGATGAGCGCACAGGGCTCGCAGGGCGACAGACGCATCGGTGTCAGTGCCATTATACATGCCTGAAATAGCAACTATGTGAGCGAGGATAGCGAATGCCATTAAAAATGGCACTTAAGTGACATAAAAACGCGACAACACAAGCTATGCGCGGACTGCAGCACGGTTGTCCATGGGCGGTGGTGTTCTCTTACCATAAAAAAGAAACAAATAAACATCCACCCAACTTTCGGGTTTATAAGTATTATGATATGGTTACAATTGTTGAATGAATAGAAAAGTCATATATTATTTTTAATACATATATAAAATAGTTTGGTATGATTAATATTATTCGTGGTAGTTTTGCTGCTATCAACATAATGCTTCTTTGACTGTGTATATTTTCTATATCTATATATATAGAACTATGTAGTCCAATATTTTGTAAAATTTGACTAGGTTATCATACTATAAAACCTAACTGCGATCGCCAACCCGCCAAGCGTGGCGATTATGGCAAATACCCCATCATGAAAAACCCTATAAATACAAGGCTCCCAAGGTATGCATGGAGGTCAGAAGGAGAGGGTTAGGGCTAGGTAGGTCCAGCAGTGGACGTCCTACGGCTGAAATGATGAAATAATAATGATGAACTAGTTATTCTAAAACCAAACGTTATAAAATAAATATTACTGTTTTAACAAGAATATCCATGAAATTTATGTCAAATAGGTATAAATTATTAAACTTAACAAACCTGCAACTGTAACTAGACCTTCCCGAGCCATGCGCGCCGCCAGCGCCCAGCCAAGGCCACTGTCGCATCCTGTTATGGCCACAACTCGGATCCACTTCATACTAATGGAACATATATTTGTCTCACCTTACAACAGAGAAGCGTCGTGTAGAGAAATTAATAGAGAATTAAAATATAGCTCAGTTATAAATACTTACAAAGTAAAAATTTATAGTGAACGTCACTGTTGTTCAAATGATACTGACGCAGGACACAAACTGACAGAGCTGGGTCGGATAGCATTGCATATGTATAAGGAATTTCATGTTTGTAAGATTCAAATTATAATAGTAGCTAGATAGAAATTCGTTTGAGCGTAATTTTAAAGAACATATATGTTTTAAGGAACATAACTCATTTATAGTTTGATACTATTCTATTGTTTACTTAGGTATAATTAAATTTTTGGGTTCATCCAAGAATACTTAATTATTATTGGAATTAAAAAAAATGTTATTACATATTTATTTCAATAAGAGATTTGCTAGTTGTTGTTTTGTATAGCGGACAATAGAGTAGGTGTGTAATATAACAGCTTATATGGTAATAGAACACCGTCTCACATTGACAGCCGCGCCACACTCCGTGCTTTGGTTGTGTTGCCGGTTATTTACGCAGCTTTTGCGGTATAATTTCAAAGGTCTCCAATATCCACTCTTATCATTTTACGTTGAGTATTCTGTTTATTATTATTATTATGCTGTGAAGATATTTTGAATTCAATTTGCCATCGAAAATCGAGCTTCGAAATGATTCGTCGTATCACTCAACAAAGGCGTCAATAAAAGACGATTATTTCAGCACGAATACTCAATCGGTATTACTGCTTATTGCACGGAAGCCTTGTACGGCCCACTTCACCTAGGATTGGGTCCAATTTGGATTAGGTTACAGGAAATACCGTAACAGATACCTATTACACCCTTATCCTAAAACAATCTGTATTGAAACATTGAGATTTCAATAGAAAACGAATATGTAAAGTAATTAGTA
Source organism: Delias oraia (assembly GCA_018230265.1). Classification (NCBI taxonomy): domain Eukaryota; kingdom Metazoa; phylum Arthropoda; class Insecta; order Lepidoptera; family Pieridae; genus Delias; species Delias oraia. The sequence continues at coordinate 36,444 of DWCF01000089.1, read as the reverse complement.
TTTCCTAATTTACATTCAGCCGCGCTTAGCGCTGTCGCTATGAATGACCAAATATCATTGTTTAATTGTTGAATGATCTAAGAACGTAATGGCGATGAGTGAAATAAATTAATGTTATAAGTAATATTAAAATTAAGAATCTGTTGAAGAATCCATTTACGTAAGATATTTTAATATGTTAAAATTAATGATTTTGTTTAAAGAGCAACTACAACTACGTTTATTCATTTATAAATCTAAGAAGATTAAAATAATTCAAATAATAATAGTATTATACAAAAATAATTAATTATTTATAAATTGTTTTCTTTCAAGTGATAATATCTATGTCTATAATAATTCCTATGTACAATAGTGGACGACTCACGGCTGAAATAATGCCGATGATGAACTGATAATTAATTAACTAATTTTGTCATAATTGTTCATGTGTTCATTGTTTTGTCAATATTTAGACATAATTTTTCACTAAAGTTATGAATAATATGCAAGAGAATCCAGTTTAACTATGAAATTAACAATTCCAAATAACAATTGCGACTGCGATCGACAGCCGAAAAACTATTCTATTCCGATTTTTTTGCTTACGTTAAAACAGATTTAAAATGGCTCGTTGCATATTGCGTTCAATGGCTAATAACAAAACGCGTCGCTTCTCGCAAATTCGGGATGGATACGATTTTATATGCCCACTGATATTTATGGAGACATATTTTATTTATTTCAACTTTTACGTTTTTATACAGACGAAATAACTTATTTAAAAGACGTAGTAACACGTATACAATAGAATTAGAACAACAGATAAACGGCTTATGTAATCACTGCTAGTAGCTCCTAGATTCGATTTCCGGACTAATGAAATGCACCAAATATATTTGGCAGGTTTAATCATTGGCATGCGTTCTTATTAAAAAATATATTTTACTCAGAATATGAGCATCTCTTCAGAGAAGTATATATTTCCACTTAAACCCATCTCGTTAATATAAGACTAGGAAAAAGTTTCCATCGATTCAAATGCATTAGTTGAAAACTAATAATGCTTTTATTTCAAGAGTACTGTTTCTCGATAATAGGCGATTTATTTTAAGTCTAGACAAAATTTATCACGGCTATAATTTCACGGCGTATAACTTTTAAGATTTTTGCGCGGTGGCGATCATTCGGCCGACATTTTTAAAGAGAAGTGTTCCCCCGGGAAATCTGTGAGCCCCCGGCAACGATTCTGATAATAGTGTTTGCTCATTTAAGTGCTCTCTGCATTGGATTGTTTTCTGTAACGGTTAATGGCCTTCGAAAGGAGTACATATTTGCTCATTGTGTATCGGAAATGTCATGGACTACGAGTGAATAAAGGGATTTAACAGTAAAATTGGGTTTTTACAATATTAAATGATTTAATTTATATATTATAATTTAATAGCGGTACCGCTAATGTATACCGAATATGGGTTGTGTTAAAGGCATATATAATATGTCTTTTCGTTATAGCTTAAGATGTATTTTCACAAGGAAACTTTATGTTACTATACAAGTGAATTTATATCATAATTTGTATATTTCCAGTCTGTTCCATACGATTTCAATATTAATATCTCAAAATTTCGAAAAGCGGTATAATTTATCATCTGAAACTAAATAAGTTGCAAGTTGAAAACTAATTTTGTATTTTCGTACCGTCCGTAATATTGTCGCCCGTCAAAATTAAAATGATGCCTTAGGTGTTCGTGATTTGCAGCGTTTACTCGGTGTTCACTTTATTTTTTATTTATTTATTTTTAACTGGATCTTATGAAATAACTTATAAATTCTATTATAAAATATTACAAACCTTATTATTAGTGACACGGTGGTGGTTGCTAGAGGTGTCTTTAGTTGTTCAAACTCCAAATTGTTTCCAACTTTGTGTAGAACTAATAATAATATAGATAATAATAATAATATAGTTATAGAACTAATAATATGTATATATATATATATATAATTATTATACATATAATGACAAGTAACTATTTTGTTATAAATAAATGTATAATATTGTATTAAATTATTATTTTTATTATTATTCTATAGCGGACAACGGCAGCAGGTGGGTCTCCTTTAGTCTAAGAGAACATCGCCGCCCATTCATAACCGCGCATTGGTTGTGTTGCCGGCGGTTTTTACGCCACTCAAGAGGCATTTTTTAAGAGGCTTCAATATTCTCACTCACTCAGCGAAACACAGTAAAGTTTCATGCTGAGTATTCTGTGAGCCCGTGGTATCACTTCGGACGAGCCAGCTCAATCAGTGCGTCAGCATGCTTCAGCATGACTCTCTCACAGGTTATTCATGTGGTGGGAATAATTTAACAAAATTAATTGTTATGAATGCTTTATTAAAACGTATGAAAAAAGTCTAAATATAATTTCAAGTCAGAGACTATTCCCTAATAGTATTTTGAATCCAAGTGATATAATGATAGACATTAGTATATAATGATGGTACTTTGGAACCACAAGGGGTGTCAGCTCGTTTGCCGCTAACAACACCTATAATATAAAAGCTTTCTCGATACAACATCATTAAAGGACCACCGGAGTCTCCTTTGCATGTGTCCTGTCCTGTTCTTCCGGCCGCACAAAGATGGTCTTTAGATAGATGAGAATAGGACTTTTTGCAGTCTTCAGGTGGTATTAGGTGAACTACGGTAGACTGTTTCACATCACTGACGTATTGGTGATCACGGCCCCAACCCACAACAGCAAGAGGCAGGTTAGAAAATTCGGGAATATCGACATTGATGTTTGGAAGGCAGACTGGTCTGATGTAGCCTGAAAGCATTGATTGTTACAGCTTTTTACTCTGGTAAATCGATTTAGGAATGAAGAAAGAAATTTATTATTTTTGTTTTTAAACAAATTTTCCATAAGTTTATAACGGATTAAATTTAACGTTTTGTAAATATCATGTTTTTTAAAAGGCATTATTCCGAAATTATACAACAAATTAATATAAAATTTTGATTAGTTAGAGATTGAATGTTTTTCATACATTCAATTTCGTTAGTTATTTTTTTTTACACCACTGGCAATAAACGAGCAGGAGGCTCGCCTAGGGCAAGTGGTCCTCCGCCCATGGACACCCCCAGCCCCTAGGTATATGAGAACTTACGTGTATAGGGTGCTAAAGCGTTGAGTCTAATAAGAGCAATATCGTTTAGAAGTCGATCATCATCGTACTCTGGATGATGGACCACGTCTTCAGCCTTCATGACAATGTTTTTGATGCACTCTTTTCCACCGCCGAACACTGTGATACAGTCTAATGGGAATGTACGTTTGTCATATTCAGCTAACGTCACCTCGACACTGAAAACAAATTATTGTACAAATTATAATTTCTCATACTCATATCTATTTTTATACGTTAAGATTTTCTACTACTCATATCTCGTTGTAGGTGGACTAATTTTTATGAATCGGGTAGCAGATGAGGGCATGGGCATAGACAAAAAACAGACATAGACTTGACATAGACAAAAAACAGACATAGACTTGGCTTAGACAAAAAATAGACATACTTGGCATAGACAAAACAAAAATCAGAGTTCATTGTAGACTCATTTATTATATAATAAATATTTTATTCTACTTTCTGGATCATTTTGTGCTCGGTTAAATTTTTAGTATCTATACTAAGAATCATGGGTAGGTGATTATAAACATTATTGTTAATATAAGATGTTACTAACCCACTGATCCTTGCTTTTGGTTCGTAAACACAATGTCCGGCCGTAAGCACGTAACGTCGACTAATCAAAGAACCTCCACAGCTGAATGCAGTCACTTTCTTTCCATAGTCGAAAGTAGTCTTCAAAAGAACAGTCCAAGGAAATTGATCAAGTTCTGTTTCTCGACCCCCTGTTGAATTTAAAAATGTTAACATTCTTAAGTATGAATGATTATACAATAAGTTCTATAAAAATCAAAGTATGATAATATGTATGTATACCATCTGATCACACATCTAAAGAAAACACTACCTTAAAGGGGAGAAGATATTATATTATAATTACACATTTTAACTATCTACCTACCGGCTATCCTATCATCAAGTGTTAATTCTGTATTATTGTCAGTTGAACGTTTTCTTCTTTCGTAAGAAGGCCACGATGATGAAGGCCAATTTCGATTGTTCCTTTGGTTATGTTTTGGTTGGTTCCATGAGCTTTCTTTCGGTCGTGCAAACATATTCAAAAGACTCTGCAGATCTATAAATAATATCAATAATTAAAATTGGGTAAATATACGAGTATTATATAGTTGGATATCTTTTGAAATGTAACCTACCGGTAATTCGATTAGCATCAGATATATCTCTTCCACAACAACCAGTTTCAGGGCTGGCAGGAAAACTACTCTTCATTCTACTGCATTGTAGATCTGAATTAGTTCTATCGTTTGTATCTACTCCATTATTATCAAAAGAATTTTGATTCTGATCGGGATTGGTCTGATAAGATGGTTTACCATTTGTAGAAGGTAAGCTAGGATTATACCCAGGTTGAGTTTGTTTAGGTAGATTGGTTTGAGGCGTTTGATATCCTGGTTGAAAATTGTTTTGATTATTTCCTGAATCAAATCCGGGATTTGAAACGCCAGATCCTGCCTCGTTGGGTAAATTTGTTTGAGGATTATTCTGAAATCCTGGTAATTGGTTATTTTGATCTGGGTTAAATGTTCTTGGTGTGGCTTGATTTGGGTAATTAGATTGTGGGTAGCCTTGCCAGTTTGGATTGTGATGATTACCCCAGGGAAATCCATTGTAATTTGAACTAGGATATGATGGTCTATTCCCATATCGTGGGTTATTAAACATGTTTTGATTTGGTGTATTTTGCCGTCCACCAAAAGGATATCGGTCTATAGGTCTATTGAATTGATTTTGCGAGGGCTTATTTTGCATTCCTCCAAATAAATTTTGTTGTGGTGAAAACCCGCCATTTTCATTAGAAGGTTGACCAAAGGTATTTTGATTGTTAGGATATTGGTTTCCAAAAAACCTAGGATTTTGTCCCTGATTACCAAACATATCTGGATTGCCATAACCAGGTCTATATCCATTTTGATTTCTTGGCATATTTTGGTTTCCATATAAATTTTGATCTGGATTGTTTTGTTGCGATGGATATTGTTGATTGCCATACATATTTGGATTATTTTGGTTACCATATAAATAAGGGTTGTTCCTATTTGGCCGATCGTACTCTGGTTGAACAGCAGCATTAGAGCGATTACTGGCAGTGTTGTCGGAACTGCTTACTGACGTATCTCTGTCAGAATTTAGTTTATTAACGCCCCAAACTGGTGAGCTTGGACAACATACCTAAAAAACAATGCAATTTTACTTAAGTTACAGAATAACTAATTTCGCAAAAATTTAAATAACAGATACAATAATTACATACAATCTTCAATTGAAATTGTTTTTATCATAAATAATATGGACTAAAATGTATATAAAATAAATTAACCTGTTATAAAAATAACATTATAAAAATGATTACCAATTCTCCTTTAGCAACAGGTGAAAATTCCAAAATATTCTTTTTTCCTTGTTGGCCTTCGCATGAAAACTTTTCTGTCCAGATGACTTGGTCTTGTGTATTCATTGTAAAGAATGATTTACAATTCTCTTTTATAATACATCTTTCACATGACTCTGAAAATAATATATTTATATACGAGCAATATTTTGCTTATATCTTAATTATAAAATATATAAAAATTGGAAACGAAGAATTTAGCACTGACAACTTGAATTTTTGTTTTAAATAAATTTAGGTATGTGAATATTAATCTGTCAACGCTTTTTATATCAATAACTTCGTTGAAGTTATATTTAAAATATTCAAATATTTTTCTAGAAAGTTACTGACTTATTAATCTTTGTATTGACTAGTAAACATACTTACTTGCCATACACAAATTAAACTAAAATATTGTTATAGGGAAAAATTATTCGAAATAAAACTTGAAAAATTGCAAAATGCTATTTAATTTTTCTATATAATAAATACTCTAAAAACTCTCTTTAAAAGGCCAATAAAAACGCATTTGAGTACATACCCTTTCCAATCGCGACATTTAACATAACTTTCAAAAAGAAAATAAATAATGCACACTTCATTTTGAATAACAATTAAAAACTGTCACAACTTAGAACGCCATGTGCTTGCCGGAGTATTGACGATTAATGACTGTTATATCAAAAAATGCATATAATATAATTGTTATTTGATTGAAGAGTATTATTGGGTATTTGCCACTAATTGCATGACGTAGTTAAAAGACTAATAGTTTTGGTGGAAATGAATCCAGATTATTAAATAGAATAGTTCTTTGAAGGGAAATATTGTCATGCAATCGTTAATAGGCTGAAGGGATTGATGATTTTACTAAATAATTCTATGTCATCACGAATGAGTGCTATTGTTTTAATAATTCATACTGCGTTAATTATTTCTTATATAAAAATTTCATAGATTTGTTATTAGATTAGTTATATATTATTTATATATATAGATTAGTTATAGATTTGTTATATATTATTTATATATATAGATTAGTTATAGATTTGTTATATGCCTCAGCACTGCTCTCCCACGGGTGAATTTGAAATGCTATAATGTTCGAAATTTTGAGACATTCAGCTAGTAGAATATATTATTTGTTATTCATAATAAATTCTATTAATCTTTTTATATTTATTATATATTCAACGTATTGTAATTACATTTGTTAGGAAGATTCTGTATGATCTTACAATTTTAAAGAGAATAGAACAGCACATTGTAGATTGCCGTGTAGGTTGCGAAAATGAAAACGAACACGCACAATAGTGTTAAATTCAATTAACAGAAGCACACTGGCCCTTTGTGCGGTCATACAGAATTCTGTATACAGCCTGATACTCAATGGAGTAATGTCTTCCTAACGTTGGTGTTGTCTCGCATAGGTTTGTGTCATTAATATTTTGGTGCTTTTATGACATACGCGAGTTCGCAGATTATGAAAACATATTATACTTAATTTTAATTAATAATAACATTGGACATTTTGATCACTATAACAGTAGAGTTTATATATATTATAATTTTAAAGTCAAAGTACGGTAACTTACATATATTATATATAGTATATATATTACGTACTAACGTATAATATAGCTTACAACGGAGTAGGTGGATCTCCTATATGGTAAGAGAATACCGCCGCCCATGGACATCCGCGCCACAGTCCGCGCCTTGGTTGTATTGTCGGCTTTCTACGCCACTTGAGCGGCATTTGTAAGGGCCCCCGATATCCTCACTCGCTCAGCGAAACAGTACAAGTACCGATTCATGTTGAGTATTCCTTGAACTCATGGTATTACTGCGGACGAGCCAGCACAATTAGTGCGTCCACATATGCTGCAGCATAGCTCTCCCATGGATGTGAAACTCATCTTCGTCACCATCAGCATTTATTAATTTACATAACGAAAAAGATTTATCAGTAAAATGTTTTTTCAAATTTGATTCGTTTTAATTATTAAATAGATTAAAGTTTTATATTCATGATACTTATCATAATTTAAGAAAAATATCAAAAAACCAATACGTATAAATAAACGTATTCTATTGTTAATTGAGTTATAAATTTGACTTAATTCCCCGCTTATTACATCGGTAATGATTGTGAAAACCCCAACCTTAATTAGGCTAGTCATTATGCTATCTGCTTCGTTAATTCCCCATTACTTAATATATATCTTCTTATAATAAACAGATATTTTTCATAGAGAGTCATAATTTTCACTTAATCGAATTAAATCGAAAACATGGACAGCAATGCATGTGAACTGTTCGTTGTCCAACCTTTAGGAAAACAATTATTACTTATGACTTGAATTAAATTAAGTAATGGTTAATGCAAATGGAGTTTGAAACGGTTAAAAAAAGATTATTTCATTATATCAATTACTTCAAAAAATTTGCAATAAAAATATAATTTTGTAAAAAGTGTGAAAAGCACATGGCTTTTTCTTTTTTACGGTATAGCGGACAACGGAGTAGGTGGGTCTTCTATATGGTAAGAAAACACCGCCGCCCATGGCCTACTACAACACAGACCATTGGTTCTGATGCTGGCTTTTTACACTTAAGCAGCATTTTTAAGGTTCTCCAATATTCTCACTCACTCAGCGAAACACAGTAGAAGCACCGTTTCAAGTACAACTATCATTTAATGCTGAGTATTCTCTGAGCTCGTGGTATCACTTCAGACGATCCGGCCCAATTGGTGCGTCCGTAAATGCTTCAGCATGGCTCTCCAAGGGGTGAGAGCCACACTAAAAACAATCAACATAAGTTTTTACATAACTAAATTCGATCTTTTCTACAAATAACGACCCTTCGACACTTACATATAAATTTTTACACTGTGTTTAAATTGATTGTTGTTTTAGTAACGCGAGGTGCATGGCGTATCCGTAATAGTAGTATCGGTAGAAAGAAAAAGATAGACAAAACATGCTGCCATTTACAGTCAATTAACTTCAGGTTTACTGAAGTGGTGCTCGGTTCTAATGGGTATGGTACGGCAGACTAAAAGTAGTGAGGGTTGTAGGGTGCCGTTGTTTAGTTTCTTTTCATAAAGGATATATGAGTAAACATTCAATGCTTATTATGATTTAGCAGTAACCTAAATGAATAGCAGATATTAGTAACTAATAAAATTTATAAATTGCAAACATTTAATAAGGCGACAGCCTATTCTACTAAAATTGTAAAACGCAAATTTTGTACACATGGAGCGATAAATATGTAAATGGATGTTTGATACTCTTTCACGCAAAAACAGATTTTGATGAAACTGTAATAATATAGATTATACATCTAAATAACACAGGCTATAATTTATAATGATATTTTGTAAATTTGGCCAAAGTTTAAACCCGTGGGAGGGTCATGCTGACGCACTAATTGAGTCGGCTCGTCCGTGGTGATTCCACAGGCTTGAAATCACCACATGAAAAGGTAGTTGTACTTAAAACGGCGCTTCTACTGTGTTTCGTTGAGTGAGTGAGGATATCGACGGCCCTTCAAAAGCCACTAAGTGGCAGACTGTGGCGCGGTTATAAATAGGTGGAGGTGTTCTGGTATTACACGATCCGGATGATTCTAACACAATACCTAACAACAAACTGATAGCCTCCCGAGAGGATAAAAACAAAAACTCAGATGTTAGGGTTGTGTGTAGGGACCGCGACAACAACCGCCTCCGCCGGATATCCGCGAGGACCTAACTACGAGCTTCCGCCTGGGTGCTCAGGCGGCCAATGCCCCCGCGACGGCCCAAGCCGAGGTTCGTGACTCGCAGGAGATGCCCTTTCGCTAGTCGCGGCTAAAAATTAATTCGCAGCCTAAGGCTCGTCCCAAAAGACCGTGTGAAGCTATGATGGCTGTTTGGCCGGCAGCAAATAACCCTTAAAAAATTAACATACAGAAGACTCACCTGCTCCGTTTTCCGCTATACCATAAAAAAACTATACCAAAAAAATATGACGTATGTCGGTCGCGGTAGGTGGCGATATTTACCAAGTCCACTTGGCATAAATAAAATACTAGATATTTACTTTATTTGAAAGAAAAGGTTTTTCTACTATTAACGTGCTTCTTTCTCTCCGTAGCTTCGTTGTATACTTAACTTATTGGATAAATAAGGCGTTTATTAGATCAAATTGTAACAAAGCACATCTGTAGGAAATATTTTCTGAAACACTTCTATAAGACATAAATTGATTTATACATATGTAACATCTTGCTTCCCTAATAACTAAAGTATATTTAATCAATTAGGCCAGAAATATAATTCGTGACAACGGATATGTTATCATTTTACCATTTTCCTTTTTTATCTGTATAGATAATGAAAAAACAAAATAAATATATTATTCTAAATAAATTTTATATTAATTATTTTTTTAAGATTATTGATATAAAAATTATTGATATATTTTATTGTGTAGTTTTGCTAAACGTTGCTCTAAAAACTAAAGAATAATGCTAAAAGTTAAAGTGAACTTTTTTATTTATAATTAAAAGGCTTATATTTTATAATTAAAATATAAGGATTTGAAAATATAATCTTTTTATCCACTTAAAATCAAACCCCGCCAATATTATACGAGACAATATTAGATTTAGGGATTTGTCAAGTTAAATTGTACCTTTTATGCGCATATCTTTGTTCAATGTGCTTAAAAACCAGTCAATTTGCAATTCGGACTTGGGATGTGTCGGAAACATTTTGTGAAACTTGGGATCGTAGTGTATTGAAGAGATTAAACGGATATACAAGATGCGATATCTTTTATACTGACGTGTATATAGAAATAAGATGATACGTGATCAATTTATGCTTATTAAAACGTTAATACCTACAAATATTGCATTCTATATTTGAAATTTATATAAAACTCTAACTTTGAGGTATTTAAATTAGAGATTCTATAGTTCTCAATAAAACATAAATGAATACTTTATTTAATATAGTTCATTCAAATTCATAAGCATTTATTCAAATAGGCCCCAAAAGGGGATCTTTTGCAAGACGATTTATAATTATTATAGCTACCATTGGTTCGGAATTAACATCTATGAGAAGAACCAATAAGAAACTCATAGGATTTAATTTTTTTTATCGTCGAATATACAATAGTTGCTTTTTTATGTTTGATAATTTAAAAGGTACCAGTTGGTGCTCGTGCAGAAGTTTCCATGCATCTTTGCCTTCTATGTATTGATTTATGTTATAACATTTTTAAATCAAAGTACTTTTTTTAATTCTTAATTATACATAGAGATTCACTGTGATTTTAATTGACTTGTTAATTTTTTAAGATACAGTTATAATAATACAGCCCTCATTCCCATACTTTATTCCTTACTCTTATCATTAAAAAATACGTTATCATTAAAAAATTAAAACAGGATGTTTTCACACTCCATAAAATGCAGGCCGTAATTTGAAACACTCCGCTATTCAGCGGTCTGAAAGCCTATACCGGGTATGGCTCATGTTTTTGCTCGTAGGGCTCTTAGGTACAATCGTCAGCACAATGATCTTTTGACAGGCAGCGGAGTGCAGTACCCTACTGCGCCCGACTTACAAATGTCGCTCATTTGAAAGTGCGCAAAATTTGACGCCAACATTACAAGTATAATTGGTGTGTGAATTTACTTCGTTCCATTAGGATATGATATATGAAATTTTATAGCGATGTATTTATTAGCTATGCTGTAAAATATCAGTAATTCTAACAACTTCAAAATTTTTAATTTTTTTCTATAGCTTGTTTATTATCTATATGTTTGTATATCGGCTTACTAATCAATAGTATATTTCATGGTATAGCGGACAACGGAGTAGTTGGGTTTCCTATATAGTAAGAGAACTACGCCGCTCATGGACAACCGCACCACAGTCCACGCATTGGTTGTGTTGACGTCTTTTTACGTCGCTAAACGGCATTTTTAAGGACTGCAAATATACTCACTCACTCTGCAAAACACAGTGAAAGTACTGTTTCAAGTACTACTAGAATTTCACGCTGAGTTTTCTGTGAGCCCGTGGTTCCATTTAGGACAAGCGAGTCCAATTAGTACGTCCGTATGTGCTTCAGCAGGGCTCTCCCACGGGTGAAAAATTTACTTATAGTTTGTTTAGTGACCTATAGCATCAGTAATAGTATTAGTAAAGAAAAATAAGAAATATTAGACATGATATTTTTATTTTAAATTTGTAATTTTTAAGCAATAACACTTTAACCGAAAATATAGCTCTTAGCGGCGTAGCGAAAAATCCTCTCAAAATTCATCTCTTTAGTAAATAATGAAGATTACTTTTTGTGAAATGGGTATAATAATTTTTGTTTGTGGATAGCTACTCGCTCGCGATTAGAGCAAGGCTGTCTCCTGCGAGACTCGAATCTCGGCCTGGGCTGTCGTGAATATAAAGATGAAGACGAAAAACTGTACTCTATATTGCCTTTTTACTATGATTTCTTCACAGAGTTATACTATTTTTATGGCTTTTATATAATAAAACAAAAAGCGACCCTCCCCTGGCAATATTTGGGTAGCACTCGAGCGGGGATGGCAGACGACTGTAAGTAGCTGCTAGTGGGGTTTTAAATAAATACTTAATGGTTGCAAACTGGCGTTGTTCTCGCGACTTTTCCTTTGATGCTTCGCCATTCGCCATAGTACTTGTAAATACCGTACCTTATTACTAGGGGACTGGAGATATATACGAACATTTCAATTACATTTTCAGTTCAAAGCAGACGTCTTGCGTAAACAATAACAGGACAAACATTACTTTACGTCGAAATTGAAATTATAATAAAAAGAATAATCTTCTGTTTATATACTTAGAAAAGCGATAATTAATGTTCACAAAATAATAATAAAAAAATCAAAAAGTTAAAGCGATAATTAATATATTCAAAATATTTAAAAAATGAATCAAAAAATGGGCCGAGGGTTTTAATATATTTCTTTTTAATTTTTCGATAAATATTTATAATACGGGATCAAACATGCAATTGGATCTCAAGAAATACGGTTTAAGATAAACTTTACGTTAATTCTCGGTTTTGTCGTGATTCCATTAAGAAATCTGTGTAATTACGTTTCGGCTTTCCCGTAAAGTTGGTTGGTTTACGAACGCTGCTGTTGGCGAACCGCAATCTAAATGTTTCCAACTTCGATGATCTTTACTCTGAATAAAAGGCTGTATAGAGCATGGATCAATCGCAATGTTTATAATGAATTATACCGTTCTACTGCCACTCTTTTATGTATTTAAGCATTTTTGATGTATCTTCCATTATAGTTGAATTGTTGAATTATATCTGATTCTGTAAAATTTTAAGACTATTAGGGGATATATTATTTACACTGAAAATCCAGAACTGTATTCTCAAGGATATTCGTGATATAAATTTAATGTTATTGAGTTCTGTTAGCCATTGGTTCACCAAAAACCATTGCATTCAATATTAAACAAATGATATTGTATTCTTATATAATTAAAATATCATGTGAATTTTTTTAAATTTGCTTATAAATTAGTAAATAATTGATAGAGAAGAGATGATAAGATAACGAACCTTATCATAATAAATGGATCACTACCTAGGGATACCCAAGGTACTTGCTGGACCGAAAATGCGTTGCCAACCTATTAGTCACCAAGTCCTATTTGTTTGGAAATATCTCTGCTGGCAGCTGATTCCAAAAAAACATTAACATTGTTTGCATATGCCAGCCAAAAAAATATTTCCACTTAAATAAGAAAATATATGGAGGGAATGATAATACATACGTAGCCCTAAGTTATCTTCATCGCTGTTTTAGGTATAAATAACTGAAAGCGGTACTTCGTCGTCAGGGGTCTCGCAACAATGCCCGCTCAAATTTATGTTGGGCCTCACTAATAAAACCATCTTACTGAGAACTCTATGTAGAGGCAATTACCTTACATTATACCCATGATATATATTTATTACGACACCAGCCTCGGTCTCTTCGACATTCAGGCATGACAAAGAAGTTAGATAGACGCCATTATGCCCGCAGTTTTAGTAAGCTTTCCTTAAAAGTCAATTTTTTTATAAAATACCAAACACTTACGACTTACACTGTTTAATAAAGTTATTATTTTATTAATTAAAATTTTATTTTTAATTTATGTTTAATAATTAAATTTGTACAAACTATCTATTGATTGATAATATTCTTCATATATTATGTACAGATACTACCAATTTAATAATATAATGATCAAAGAAAATAAAAAAGCTATTTCAATACTCAAAGTAATTAAAAAGCTCATTATCATAGGCCGGTTTCCGGTGACAAGTATCGACAGGTTTGTTAAATGAGATAACATTTAATTTATGTTATTAATTACACGTTTGATTATATAATGCTGATGCGATTCTACCATATTATATTCACAAAATCAAATGTGTGAAAGAAAAACATAAATATTTACGTTAGTGTTATTTAATATCTAATCTAATATGAGGAGATCCGTAGACGAACTAAAGTCACCGACATACAGCCGAAGTTATATTGCACGTGTAGCAGATGGCTGATGGGGCCGAAAACTGTTAGAGTGGAGAACACAGACCGGCAACCACAGCGTGGGGCGTCCACCCACAAGTTCAGAGCAGGTCACCTTCGACTGGTATGCATGGAGGTCCAGCAGTGGACGTATTACAGCTGAAATGATGATGATGAATCTAATATCTATAGATTAAACAGACTTTATTTTGATGCTCTGATTAATTAATATAGGATTTGTATTGATTTTTGAGCCTGCTGAATCGAACATTTTACCGGAAATCTAAGACCTTGGTAAAATATACAGATGCAAGTTATATATTACGGAAGATTGGTGTATTCTACAGGCACATTTCCGCTTTCTTTCGAATTAACTAAATTGATTAAAAAAAGGTGCTTATTCAACTTTTTCAACAACTTATACAAGTTATTTTTATAAGTTATTACTTATACAACTTATACAAACTTACACAACTTTTTCTGAAGCTGTATATTAAATGATTCGTTAAATTGCACAATGTCATGTCATATTTTTTTAAATGACTAGGTTTGGCGTGTAAATAAATGCAAATAGCAAATCTAATCACAATCATGACAGTCAAATACATTTGTTTTGTATTCCCGTGTGGGTGTCACTGAAATTGTGTTTATTTTTCGCTTTACAATTTAGTCACATAATGCCTCCGGGGAAACTACTATCAGCTTCAAACGATGTTAACAAGATTTATTTACGTTATACGGCACGTTGTAATAAATACGCTGATTCAATAAGCGAAATATAAATACAGAAATTGTTTACATTTATTTTATCCGTATATCGGATCCGTATGTAGAAATAGAATAAGTTATATAACTTTGTTTCATGTAATAAATATAATACAAATATAGACAAGAGAATGTTTAAAAACGAAATTCTTCATTTTGATGTCGTTAAAATCCTAAAAGATCAACAAAATAAGTTCTCAAGCATTAAATATATTTTTTTTAGTTTAATCATACGTTACTTATCTCATATAACACTCAACGTGTAACAGTACTTGTACTGTTTTTCTCTGAGTGAGTGAGGCTATCGGAGGCCCTTAAAAAGTGCCTCTGAAGTGGGGTAAACAGCCGGCAACAGAATCAATGCGCGGGCAGTAGCGCGGTTGTCCATGGGCGAAGGTGATCTCTTACCATATAGGCGACCCACCTGCTCCAATGTGCGCTGTACTATATAAAAAAAATATTTATTCACCCTGTTCGTTTATTCAGATGAAAATTTTCATACTAAACATAGTTTAATTAAGAAAAATACTAAGAAAATGATAACGGAATTATTATAACCAGTGACAAAAATTGTTAATTTTCTTTTGTAAGTTTGAATGTGATATATTGAAATAAAACATTAATTCACTGTTTCAGCGTAACGTCGCGATATCAACGGAATATTAATTGTTCACTTGATGGAATTTGCTAAATTATTTGATGATGTAACGAGCAACTTCGCTTCACAGCGAAATTGGGAAGTTACCGTCTGTTTCCTTACTTTGATTTTCCAACTATTCAGAACGTAGCATAGATAGGTTTACTATGACATGGTTATTATATTCAGGGAATTTCTCAGGAAGCGAGCATAGTTTATACACTGCGATATTGTGATATTTTATAGATAAATGCTGTTCAAAGGTCGTGTTATGTGAATAAGATAAAACGATATAAAAGTCTTCGAATATAATAGTCAATAAATTATATGACTTGAATGTATGATTTGAACTGAATGAATAAATAATAAATCATTCAGTTCAGAACGCTTAAAGTAAATGAAAAGTTGACATGACGTCGCGTCATAAAGACGGAATACTTTATACAATTCCTCTCAGAAATTCATAAAAATATTAAAGGATCATCGTAATTATTCACAGAGCATACTTGCGAGAAGAATAAATCAAAGTTCACAGCAAATTTTCCATTCCTTGAAGATCCGGAAGCGAATTAATTGTCTTCCAGGATAATATTTCTGGCGTTCAAAAGTGCATTGCAAAGATCGTTTACAAGCCGACGCGGAATGAAGCTGGCGAAACGGGAAGATTGACTCAACTCCCGCTTACTATATTTAATCCTCAGGGAAAAGGCTAGCCACTTTTAATGTCGACGCTCGATGGATTAAATTGCTCGAATTTCGGGTTTATATGCATTAAACGGATTGTGCATTCAAATTCTTTATGATAAAAATCTTTTGAATTTATAACACGGCTTGTTTAACCGAATAATTCTGTTTGTCTTTATTCCAAATGACAGAATTCAAAATATCGTAAATAATATTCATGAGAGAAAGTCGTATTCTACATGTTTACTGTGGAATGATGTTTTTGATGAGACGTGACTGATTTTTCAGAAGCGATACAAAGTTTTCAGATTTAGCAGGGATACATGATATTCATACAATACAATATCTTAATATCTCTATAGCAGAATAAAAGATGTTGTTTAATAAAAAAATGAGCAAACATTGCTTATTCACATTTGAACAATGAGTTCTCATAAGATATAATAAACAGAAGATTTAGTTTACATTTGGCAGTTCGGGTTATTGAGTTTTAAATACTATTCTCCTGTTAGAAATTTTGAAAGCGAGCCAACTTTGGTTCATTACCTCTATGGTTATTGGTTTCCGTTGTTTGCGGACAAATTCCTAGTTTAATAATCCTATCTTCCATAATGTTATTACGGAGTGGGCTTCGATAAGTTTAGACAAAACTACACGAAATATTTTTTTAAATTTTGAACAAACTTACAATAATTAAGCCCAGAATAAAACTCGTATAAATGATAGTTCAGTCAAGAAAAGCTGTAATTAATTATTTTTTCCAATTTTTTAATTAATGTTGTCAATGTATTCAAAAATATGTCCCAATGAATTTAATGAGATCATTAAGCCCGTCTTCTTAATTAAAAAATCCTGTCGCATAGCTTGGTTGCTGGTGAGAAGTAAAAAATTAATAAAACGGACAACATCTACCATCATAACCATAATTTTAAACTAATAAAAGACAGTCTTCAAAATTTTTTGAATTAGTTAAATTCTAATGAAATATATTATCCTATTTTTACGTTACTTCATACAGAAATAACCGGCAAATCATATTAAAAACTATATCTAATTCTTTATGCAACGTACATGTCTACTTCAACGAGATTATAATTTCCCAAGCGATTCGGACATCGTTAACTGCTATTCATGTAAAGCTATCTAAAAGACACCGTGAGAATTTAAATATGACTTCTTATAACGAATTGGGTATTCACTCCAAAATACATAATTTTTTTATCACGTATTTAATATACCCTAATGCTATTTCATTTATAGAAATATATTTATCGAACCTTTTATTGTACTTTTTTATGGTATAGCCGACAACGGAGAAGATAGAACTCCTACATGGTAAGAGAACACCGCCGCCTATGAACAACCGCGCCAATGTCCGCGCATTGGTTGTCTGGCCGGCTTTTTACGCCGTTTAAGTTGCATTTTTAAGGTCCCACGATATCTTCACTCACTCTGCGAAATACCGTTTCACGCTGAGTATTCTGTGAGCCCGTTGTATCACTTTGGATGAACTTAAGGGGCACTGTTAAGGGCCTCCGATATCCTCACTCATTCTGCGAAACACAGTACAAGAGTACCGTTCCACGCTTAGTAATACGCTTAGTATTCTTTGACCCCGACGTATCACTTCGGACGACACATGACACTTTTTCTATATCTTATATATAATTTTATTAATAATTCATAGCGAGTTTCAACTGTAAATTGTTGCGGCTAGCAATAGTTTCTCTTATACGAATATATTTACTCTAGGCATTGCGAGAGCATACGCTTTAAATTTCCAATTACTGAAATTGATAGATTTACCAATGCTCAATTGCATGATTACAATTTTAGTGGACCGGAAATATGTCTGATAAATACTATAATTATACTTTAAGGATATTAGTTCCGTCATTCAAGTTTGTCAGTTTTGGATTTTTTTTATGGACAACCGCGCCACTGCACTGTGGTTGTGTGCCGGCTTTTATCGCCAATTAAGTGGTATAATATCAAAGGTCTCCGATATCCTCACTCAGCAAAACACAGTACAATCATAGTTTTAGTCTAAGTATTCTGTGAGCCCGTGGTATGCTTCAGCATGAGTCTCCCACGTGTGAATTCTTCGTGTCCCTAGCATGAATCTCACTACATTAAAAGAGTCTTTAATTCTAATTATTTAGCGAATTCAAGTTTGATTTATAGTGGCGGTAGTAGGTACAGTCAAACAATTTTCTAAATTATAATTATAATACTTATTAATTTTGAATATCATAATCTCAGCCATAGAACTTCCTTTGTGGACATAGGCCTCTTCAGACCTCCATACATAACTGTCGGAAACGACCTGCATCCAGCGTCTTCCGGCGACCTTTATAAGGTAGTCTGTATTTACGAAGGCTTAATACCAAAAAGAGTAAAATAATTTTAAAACAATATTGTAGAATTGCAAAGGGCGAGATTTATTTCGCTTATTGGAAAGCTGAGCGGAAATGACGCGTGTTTGTGGGAAATTAACTAGGTAATCTGCTCAGAATATCATTTCCTTTCAATCCTCTGGTAGCTCTTTTCCTTAAAAGGCTTCGTTTTTGCAACTGCTGATTGAGAATGATCAAAATATTTTTATTTGATATAAATAACTGGTTTATGCGTTTGGAAAACATTTCAAAGGAAATAACCATGGCTATAAAATAGGTTAAAAAAAATGTTAAACACAATATGGTTATAATATTTACTGTGTGTTTTGTATCAGCGTATTTAAAAAAAAATGCTATGGTAATATGTTTCTTCTATAATTTATTACATTACGCATTTACCTACTACAATTATATCTACATGTCTAGATACCAATTACCAATAAAAAAGGCCTATCACGTTTCTATATTCGGCTACACGAATCTATAATTATTTTATGTTATTATATAATATATATCTCTATATTTTTTTAATAAATATGTTAAGAAAATATATTTGGTTGGTAAAGCAACGCATAAAATGCGACAGATGTCATGGAAAATACTGATTTTTTGTTAAAGTGTAAAGTTGATAAACTTAATAAGAAATTATTATTGTAGGTATTGTAAATTTAAATAATTGACTTTAAATATGGTTCTTCTATTATATAAATAAATACCATATACTAAAATAATTTTTTTTTAGAGCAACACATGGTGTATTTTATTTAAATTATAATACGTAAGAAAATTAGTCTTATAAATTTTTTTTTTGCATCGTATATATCCCTAAGTGTATATTAATTGACGCGTTGAACACAATCAAATTAGCCCGATACTAAATATGCCTCTTAGTTAATCGCATACTGCTAGCTTGCAAGTTGCATACGCCCGTGGAAATTATTTTGGGCCACGAAAAAGACAGACTAATAAACAACGATTTGTTCAAGTTTCGTGACAAAATACGATATTGTAATCATTTAAGACCTGAAGTAAATCTACTAAAACATATACTACATATAAACTTATACTATAAAATTGTTGATACATTTGATATTTTTGCCTATTAGAATATTTTATAGCAGACAAAATTTTTGTAATTGTATTTGATCTTTTATTTATATTATTTAGCGGACTTAATAGCGGACAACGAAGCAGGTGGGTCTCCTATATGGTAATGTTGCAATGTCTGTGCTATACTCATATATTTCATGTCTATGTCTTACCATGTGGCTTAACCATAGCATAGAAAAAAAAACATTAAAAGTAACCTCATAAGAAATTTATAAAAAAATTTGCGAACCGCTAGTTTTGGAGATGGCTGAGCATTGCAAGTGAGTGTTACAAATTGAACTAGATGCCGCTACATCAGCGTTGGATATCCATTTAATTAGATAACGAATTAAACGTCTTTTCACCAGCTGAAACTGTGTTTATTTTCCTCATCAGGAATTCCTTTGCACGTCGTAATTGGAAAACATTTGCACACTGATCTATTTGCTGTGATTTCAATTATCTTCTAGTTGAGTGTCATTTGCTGTAATTGTGTTCCCGTTTTGTATTGCTTACAAGTTAATGCCGCTTAAGTGGCATAAAAAGCCGGCAACACAACCAATGCGTGGAATGTGGCGCGGTTCATATGCGGCGGTGTGCGCTTGCCATATAGTAGATCCACCTGCTTCGTTGTCCGCTATACCATAAAAAAGTTACTATACTAATACCAAATGATTTATGATTACTTTGTAGATACGAAGCAATTTTACTTTGTTTCAGTGATGACTTACTTAATTAGATCATTCATTAGGTTTATGAAAAATAAATGAAAATTATCGCAAGTAGTTTTCCAAATAGGTACGGAATCCCGGAGGAAGCGTTGCAATCTCATTACAAACATTTCTCTATGATACTTAAAAATGCGAGTTGAAATTATCAGAACTTGGAAATAATATGGAACAAGAGATGTATATTTTGATAACCTCAATAATTTATGGATTAATAGTATAACTTAACTTTTAATTAGTTAATATAATTAATTTTTTTCACTTAACTTTTTTTTTATTTTACCAACATATAATAGACACAATTGTTTTATCAAAATAATATAGAAAACATAGATTAGTTTATGAATTATGTTGATTTATCAAAATAACCATAATGTTTTTGTTTTATAAATAAATTTGATATATATATTTAATTCACTGGTATAAAATTCGTTGAACTCCATTTAAATAAAATAAAATTTTATGGTCTTTTTGATGCAGGCTTCTTTCGAATTAATTTAATATTGTATATTTAGCCAGCATTCTAAACACTGCTGACTAGCTGTGTCTATTTGTATCCTATTTATTATTTTAATGAGCGAATGCATTTAGCAATATTTCAGAGAACGTGCCAGCAAACAACTGAGTTAGGATCAGAAGGTGGCTCGATGGCCGACTTAAGCTTGCGGGTTTATTACAATGTGTCTAGACACCGGATACCGTCAGTTTACAGGTTGCACACCACACGCTTCCGGGGAAAATCACGTTGATATAATAGTTAAAGTTTGCCATGAACAGATTTTAAAGTCAAATATTGTTGGCATAGGTTATATGTTAAAATTTGTTATTTTATACTAGAAAATATAGAATTACTAAATAAATAACAAACAATTATAGGTATTTTGATGAACAGAGAGTTCATAATACTGTATCAAGGACAGGGCAAAAAAGCATGACATTGATTGTACTGTACTGTATATGATTGTGAAAATGGTCTATTAGAAGTAGACGCTCCAATTGAGTTTTTTGCTAGTTGTTTTCAGTAAGGGCAGCACGAACTGGTCAAAAGTATCTTTGTAGTTTGATGTATCTTTTATTAAGTCGAACTTTTGAAGATTGTTTTGAGTGTTTAAGATGCTTTATTCTTACTTAAAGAAATTTGATTTGATTTGATAATTTGTTTTATTATTTTTATTAAATATCGTTTTTAGTTATTTGAAGGTTTACAGTTACGCTTTATATACACAGCGTTTAAATATTATTTTACCAGAGTATTATCGTATAATGCGGAAAAGGTTTTTTTATTCTGTGGCAGACTAGGCTGGTGGGTCTCCTATATGGTAAGAGTACACGGCGGATTTAATAGGCGGAAGCCCATGTGATCCGCGCCACACTCCGCGCATTGGTTGTGTTGCCGGCTTTTTACGCCACTTAAGCGACACTTTTTACCACGGTTGAAAGTTGTCGCCGTATCTGATTGCAGATTTGTTACATTACTAGAAGTGCAATATGTTTCTATATCCCATAAAATTATAGAAAACACATATTTTTCAAAACAATGATGGCTATTAATTAAAATTTCACTCAAATATATTGAGAATTGTCGCAAAAAAGTACCGTTTGAATAAAAAATAACATTGATGTATTGCGGGAGGGAAAGTCGTGAAACTTGTTGATAGCTGGAAGCCTTCTGTTATTTTTCAGGACGACTCCGTCAGGTGTGGCTGACGCTGATTTATGATCTCTCAAATGAAAGAAATGATTTTTTCTAGAGCCCGGCTACGGAGAAATCTCTCTGATTGCATTATATAAGCAATTGCCTTGTTGAAAGTATCTTCACGTGTAACAAATTTTAATAAATATTTCGAAACAAACGAAATATACCAGTACAATTGAACCGTGAAGCCAGAGGTGTCGGGTTCGATTTCCGGTCCGGATAATTATAATTTAATTTATAATTTATTGCGTCTCTGGAAGAGATTGATAGTGGCCGGTGTGTCCTAATACTGTCGCACTCGTGGGAGAGCCAAGCTGCAGCATATACTAACGCACTAATAAGCCGGCTCGTTTGAAGTGATACAAAGAGCACACAGAATACTCAGCGTGAAGCAGTAGTTGTACTTGAAACGGTAGTTTTGTTATGTTTATCTGATTAAATGAGGATATCGGAGAGCCTTAAAAATGCCGCTTAATCGGCGTAAAATCCGGCAACACAATCAATGCGTGGACGGTGGCGCGGTTGTCCATGGGTAGCGCGTCTTTTATCGTAAAGGAGACCCATCTGCTGTGTTCTCCGCTCTACTATAAAAAAATTAAATCCTGCATAAAACTGAAAACTCATAAATTTGCCTCAATGTTTGAAGTCTGAAAATCCAAAATAATAGGCAGCACTCGAATAGGCTACGGCATGGTAAAAGTAGAGCCAGCCTCTAGGCATTGAAAGGAAAAAGTTTGTATACAATATTCAGTTCGGCCGTTTCTTACACTACATCAAACTGACTCAACTTTATTGTTTCAACAATATTTCATTTTCATTCACCGATATGTATTACAATACGATATTATTTTTTGTTAGTTTATATACTAGTATCATCAGCAACAAGGAAATGTTTCTTTGTTTGTTTTCATTTTCAATATTCTTTAATCCTTTTTTTCCTTAGTATAGCGGAGAACGGAGCAGATGGGTCTCCTATATGATAAAAGAACACCGAAACCCATCACCAACCGCGCCACATTTCGCTCTTTAATTGTGTTGCCGGACTCCGAAATCCTCACTCACTCTGCGAAAAACAGTAAAAGTACCGTTTCACGCTGAGTGTTCTTTGAGCCCGTGGTATCACTTCAGACGACCCGGCCCAATTATTGCGGCAGCATATGCTTCAGCACCATGCTCACCCATAGGTTAAAATTTAGTAAAACTTATTAAAAATTTACAAATAGGTTTGATAAATTGGAAAATAATTTCGATGTTTTAATATATAGGTTTACAACTTCGCTGCCGCCGCTTTGGAATAGATGGCTATAGCGTGACTGGTAGTCAAAATTTTTCGTCGATGTTATACAATAAGCTGAGCTAATTTTAAACATAATACCATTAAAACTTCACCCGTGGGAGACCCATGCTTAAACATATGCTGACGTATGAAGTTATCTGCGGCTGAGGCCTATTAAACTTCTCAAATGCCTTTGCTATGGCATAATACAAATAAATATATTTAAATATTCATAAAGAATTAAAGTTTATAATGTATGCAATAGTTATCTAGGAAATATAACAATATAAGTTTATTTTACTTCAAATATTTAATACTTTCTTGTGTTTTATAATATTCTGCTCTTTTATGAAGCCGTGGAAAATTCTTCTAAGGAACTGCGGTGAGATGTGATCTGCAGGGCTGCGTATTAAATTACCTAATTAATTACTAACGAGAGCAAGTGTGTTTATTTCTGCTAAGGCTTCCAAGCAGTATCGATATTTGAAGGAGAATAGAACTAAAAATCATATTGATGAAAAATATTGAATTTGGAAAATGTAATGTTTAAATAATTTTTTAATAATATGAATAAGATTTTTTCACTATTTAAGAGTGCGGTCTTGTAAGCTAACCTGTTCTGATTAAAATATATAATTTATTTAGTCTTTGGAAGGGCTATATAGTGGCCGAGCGAGTATCTTCAGAGCCGAACTGAAGCAATAATTGATAGGTTCGTCCGAAGTGTCGCCATGGCTTCACAGTGTCTGTATGTGTGTACTTTGTTTTGTTGAGTGAGTGATGATATCAGAGGCCCGTGAAATTATATCGCGCAAGCGGCATAAAAAACAATGTTGTTTGTCAATGGGCGACAGTGATCTCTACCATAAATGAGACCCGGCTTTTCCATTCTCGCTATTCAATAAAAAAATAACACAAATTTACTTTTACAAGCAATATAAGTACACAAAATTCAGAGGTGAGATAATAGGTGACTTAATCATTAACGTCTATATATACATATAATCTTTCTAATAATAAAAATCTTTCACCCGGGGCAGAGACATGCTGAAGCACTAATTGGACCGGCTCGTCCAAAGAGATACCACGGGCTCACTGAATACTCAGCGTGAAACGGTACTTGTACTGTGTTTCGCAAAGTGAGTTAGGATATAGAAAGCCCTTAAAAAGTGCCGTTTAAGCAGCGTAAAAAGCCGTCAACGCAACCAACTTTGTTGGTTGTTCATGGACGGCGATGTTCTCTTACCATATAGGAGACCCACCTGCTCCATTGTCCGCTATACTATAAAAAATAAATTTAAGTTTTAAAGCTTGTTTAATTTTTGATTTCGCTACAATCATATTTTTTTTAACAAAATACATCGCATCATAATACAGTCTCTTCGGTATTTTTTTTGTAAACCTTATTCAGGTTCTGATCAATGTATTCAGAAAACTTGGTTAATACTGAGCAAACAGCAGGGGTAGCCACTCAAAATACAAAACTTAAAGTCTTCCGAAGTGAAATCCACTAGAATATGTATGCTAAAACGTATCGGATAAACTTGAAATCTGAATCTTTGTGCTAAAAGTAAATTCTTGAATAAAAAGTATTGTTTTAAAATGTTTGGTTGGAGGAACAAATTTTATATACACTTCTGTATGAATTGATAATAAATATTGATAGATACAAATGAATACATACATAAATAAATTACTTTCATAAATGTTCACATGAGTACAATGAACCCGAGAGTTCGTTGACATTTAATAAAATCTCATATTTTGGTTCCATTCAACCGTAAATGTTATTTACTTGAAATTCCATAGATCGCAAAATCTGGATCACTGGATGCTTGAAAAGGCAGTTGCTAGTAATTCATTTAATGAAGCTAGGAACCAATTACTCGGACCGTGTCAACGAACCCACTTATAAATAAGGTTAAAGTTCATTACTTTTAAAAGGGGCTATAATTCCGATTTAGCCAAATCATCGTTAAGGTTTAAATTGTGAATGCCTACATGTATTTTGCATTATTTCCCTTTTATAGTATAATCTTTAGTGGACGCTTTCACCCTGAAGGGCGCTTGGAGTTTATTGACATTTACTTTCCGAGGGTAAACTCGCCTTAACTCGAATAACGTCTACCGCTATGAATGGTGTTAAGAAATGGATTTTTAATAAAAAATACTTACCGTCCTCGCGGTGAAACATGGTAATACAAATAACTTGCCATAAAACGATAATTACAACATTTCTATTCCTATAGTAAGATAAATATTGAAATCGAGTGAAAACTTCTAATAATATGCAAAGTGATTTGTTTATTCTTACTAAATAAGAATTTTAACCTAGAAAAATCAATGAAATTTATGTAATTTCGAAATATGGATTTAGAACCTGTTTATTAAGAAAATTATAAAACAATTACTATTTGATATTATGTAATAAATGCTATTATAGAGATTCATAAAACTTCAATTTTCATAAGCTTCTCTTTTAAGATTAAAGAGTACGTTATGCAATACTAATTTTTAACTACTAGACTACTTATGTCTAGTAGTTTTACTCTTGTCGCCTGTTAGTGATATAAATATAAATTACAAGAAGAAATCTATTTATGGCAAAGTAAATAAGGACGGTTATGAAATAATATTACGACGCGGATTAACTTCAACATAGACTATAAACTAATGTTGCTTTTACGCTTTCTGGCTAACTTAAGGAAACTTCAAACATGTTGGAAGAGGCATAAAGAAAAAATGTCCTTTGAAGACACCATATTCCAATATTAACATTAAAGGATAATTAAAATAGATATTTTTTTATTTAATTTTTTTTTGTTGTAGATTTAGGAAATTGGTTGTGTTTGTACAAGAGTAACCCTATATAGAGGTAATATAGGTATATGATTTTTCTGAATAAGTATGAAGAATATGGAATAGATATGTTTGGTAATAGGCCGGATATCCGCTTACTATCACGGATGAATTCAGCAAAATCTTGCTCAGTTTCAAATAAATCATTACTAAGAGAAGGTAATATTTCGTTTTAATGTTAAAATATTTGTTGTTTCATTTAATATATCAAAAGGACACTCGCTTGGAAAAGTGATACAAAAAGAAACACGACTCGTCTAGTCTATTCAAGCCAATCTAAAATTTTGCTCACTAAGTTGATACTTGGCTCAAGTTCAAGTGGGCTAGTAACAAACGAGCCCGCCATGCCCCGTCAATGAGACAGCTTAATGCTGGCCGGCGAAGCCTCGAGTCAAACAAATGCTCTGTCATTGAGACGGTACATTGTTAAATTAGTATGGGCACTGTTTAAATATTTTTAAAATGTAGATATTTTAATGATGGCCTGTTAATTTCTTAATTTATGTCGTAGTAAAGATAATAATAAATTTATGTTTAACATAAAATTAAATTATAAATAATGTTTACAGTATTTCATTAATAATTATATTATTTACTCTATTGCTCTCTGATTAGTATAAATAAACACGACAAGGGATGTCAGCTTTCATAATTTAATATAAAGTTATTGTACATTGTTTAGGATTGCGAACTACCTTAAGCTTAACCTTCTAGCTACTCTGTAAACGATAGAAGATACGGTAAACACGCAACATTAATTTGATTTGTTTCAAATTAACGGTTAATATGAATTTACATACAACTTTAATTTCGTTAGCTGTTATGTAACAGCTAACGAAATGGCTTTAGCTGGGCTGTGGGTGCGTTGCCGCTCTGTTAAAGATAGGTATTGATATCCAAGTTCTATTAGATTGGATATACACCAGCAGACAGCTAATTCAACAGAATGGTGGTGCGCACCGCAAATTGCCTTAAAAAGTTAGTAAGCTCTTGAAAAGTTTATAATAATGTGATTATTTATTACATTCTTATAAAAACCGTAATAAACATTACATCGACATTCATTTATTCAAGAAGTCTCTTTCGACGTGGCGTAAAGAGAAGAAAAGTACACTTTAAAATGTAATTTTTCCACAACCATTACAACAATAGGTACTTTGTTCAAAGATGATATTTATCTAACGCTACGAGAATTTCCGGTACGGAAGTTAATACTCATTTCTACTTTCTAACATTCATTTATTACGCTTATCTTACCTTTGTAGAGTTTGGGATATTGTACAAGTTTTAGCTGTAATAACAGTTATAATAAAGTTACAAGAGTAAACTGTACCGATGTCCTAGTTTTCTTAAGAGTTCGGTATAATATGATATTATATCCCAATTTCTAACCTTTTTATAGTAAGGAATTTTGTTCCCAATCTTAATAGGCATCTTAAACAATGTCTTAGAACCACTTTCAGAACTGTTATCCTCATGTAATATAAAATGTAAGGTAAAATTTTAAATTGTACCAAGTATTACCGTGGGAGAGCCATTCTGATACTTATGCTTACGCAATAATTGGCCGTCTCGTCCGAAGATACCACGGACTCGAAGAATACTCAACGTGAAACAGTACTTGTACTGTATTCCTCAGAGTGAGTGAGATTATCAGAGGCCCTTAAAAATGACGCTTAAGTGGCGTAAAAAGTCGGTAACACAACCAATATGCGGACTGAGGCAGGGTTGTCCATTGGTGGCAGTATTCTTTTAGCATATATGAGAACATTACGCTTTTCCACTAAACTATAAAAAAGAAGTTGTATTTGTGGAATGTATAAGAAGACTAACTGAAAAGTTTCTAAAACTCTGAATAAAGCTGTCTGAACAATTGACAGTCGAAGAGAGAGATATGAAAATTAAAACTAGAAACTGTTGCGAGATCCTTTTAACATTTCCTTCAAATATAGTGTTCAAATTTCAAATTGTTGCAAACAACGCACGGCATAGCAATTTCGTCTTTAGAATTTCATAGTGGCCAATATTAGCAACATTACTGTGTTTATAATAGTGTTTAACATAAATTAGGCGCCAAACTGGACATTGTAGCCATGTAGAGGTTTGTGCGAGCTGGCATCGGGCATATAGAGAGGTCGCCGCTGCCAAATTGCTCGTTCGCTTATCATTTGGATTACGTCTAGCCCAGCTACAATATACCACGTCACGGGCATATTCCACATTTTAAATTTATGCATGCCAGAGATTTCTATGAATAATCGAAGCGTTTCCGATGAAATGCTTGCAATATACCGCGGATTACGTGCACATGGTGTGCATAACGGTAGGCTCAATCAATTATTAAATTGCGGCAGAACATTGGTTAGGAATAGTTCTGCTAATCTACCAATCCACGAGAAAGTATCTCATGTGCATTGTGAACGTTGTTGGGTCATACATATCTTAACAATTCTAATAGTTATAATAGTTAATTATATTAAAGTTCTCATAGGTCAAGATATAACTTACCTTGTTATATGTTCAAAACAGAAATGGTTTTTTACAATGGTAAATGGTACCGTAACATTAAATATAACTTAAAAAGATCGAATTATATATAAATTATATTACACAAAACAAATATAAAATAAAAACAAACAAACATAATACAAATTAACAAACAAACAAAATATAAATTATATTACACATACAAATTATATACACCTGCTAATTTACTTTATTTTCGGCGAAAAATTCGTATTGCATTAGCATGGAATCCCTTCATTTACGGCAAAGCACGCCACCACTTGTCTGAATGACTTTTATTTAGATTCAGAGTTTTGGAGCAAACATTACAGTCTACGGACTTTTGTTTTCCCGTCGTTAATAGCGTCCAGTTGCAACCGCAGACCAACAGTTTTGCTCGTGTATTCAAGAGTTGCAATTTTTGCACTAATACCTTGAAACACGTCGTTCTACACTTTTATTTAAGCTCATGTGGTCGAGTGTATACTTTGAGAAGAGAGGCGAATTTTTAATTAAAATCACTATACGACATATTTTATTAAAAGCGCCATATTTACGAACGTAATGAAACGCAGATGTGATATGTTTTTAATTGTGATATTTCCAGGTCGCTGAGCTTAAGAAAAGTGATGACTCGGAAAACATTGGTTCCCGCGTGATTTCCACTGAAGTTGATTTTTATGCCGATCCCAGCGATTCTTTAAGGTTCCCTTTTGTTGGTTTCGTTCCATTGGCTTATCGAATAATAAAATATTCATGTTACCAAATAAAAAACCTATAAAGTAAAGATACTACGTAATTTTTTACGGAACTAACTTTGATGTTTTAATATTCCTTAACTTTTTTATGTAATAATCAAAGGATCAAAATCATCATAATAACACCAATGCACTGTATTTCAGTTAGATTTTTAAAAAATATTTATGAAATTTCAAAAAACAATGATAAATACAATGGATTCCTGAAGTACTAAGAGATACAGCTGATTTTTTATTAGTGGACTTGTATTTTTGCACCCAGAAGTCACGCACCTCCGATGAGGATGACCCAATCACGGTGAAGCAAGTAATTTATCACCACTAATCTTCTAAAAAAATTTTCTCCCCGCTCTAGACTAGCTCTTTCGTAAATGATCCACTGCACCAAATCCAACGTCTTATGACAGGTGTACAGGAAATGTTATAAATTGCTAATATGCAACCAACATTGTTTGATATACTTAAAAATTCGACAAGTAAAGCACGTGTTGACGCACTAATTGGGCCGGCTCATCCGAAGTGATACCACGGGCTCACAGAATACTCAGCTTCAAACGGTACTGTGTTTTGTAAAGTGAGTGAGAATATCGGAGGTGCTTAAATACGCCGCTTAAGCGGCGTAAAAAGCTAACAACACATGATGCGCGGACTGTGGTGCGATCGTTCATGGGCGGCGGTGTTCTCTAACCTGATCCGTTGTCCGCTATAGAGTAAAAAAAATAGTTGCAGTCAACATTGCCGTTCAAAGAAGGCAGGCGAAATAAATTTAATAACGTTATTATACCTACTCAACGCATATTAAGAATTCTGTTTCATAGGTATATCATTAATATTTATCGCAAATATGATTTTATTATTACAGTTAGGTAAGGATTTAAAGGTATAATCAGTGTGCTCTAACGACGCGTAGCCCTCTTTGACGAGTGAAAAACGTAGTCGACTTCCTGTGCTTCGGGTCCTTGCTTTGCTCGGCGGAATGAATGGAGTATTATACAGCAGACGTATACCCCCCATGCTAATATAAAACCTTATATCTCAAATCGTAGGTTAGATTTTTTATTTATTTTTTATTTTATAGCAGACAACGGGTCAGTTATATGGTAAGAGAAAATTACCGCTCATGAACAAGCGCGCAGAAGTCCACGCATTGGTTGTGTTGCCGGCTTTTGACGTCGCTTAAGCGACACTTTTGAGGCACTCCGATATCTTCACTCACTCTGCGAAATACAGTACAATTGCCGTTTCATGCTGACTTTTCTGTGAGCCCGTCGTATCACTTCGGACGAGCCGCCCCAATTAGTACGTTAGCATATGCTTCAGCATCACTCTCACACGGGTGAAGATTGATGATTGATTAAATACGTTCATAGAACATACATTCTTCTTGACACATTCTGTCGCGTTACAGACAAATGACAGCTGTGACATTTATAATCATGGTCAATAAAAATCTGTGGTAAATTAAGCATTATTTTATATGTTTGAAAATTTGTAATAGATTTTTAATTATATTTTTTTTTAAATCATCTATTATATCAGTTTATAATAAGTATGGATTGCAGCGCACGGATAATTGGAGTTTATTTCTTGATAATAATAATACATAATATAAATTTCATGCATCGCTACTACTTGGATGAAGCTACTTCTTTACAAATATCTCCAGTAGCATAAGAAATTAAATTGACGCGACTTTAAGAATGTCGGTAAGTTTTCCATTTGTTTAGCCCACTTTGAGGTTTTGCGAGTTGAGCGTAGTTGAGGCAGTCTTCGCAAGTATAATACTGTTGGTTTCATTTTGTTCCAAATTTCCCCGTGTACTGTTTGCATTGTGGAACTATTACATGAATGCATGAATGTCATCCATTTACATGAACGAATCGCATCAGCAAGATTTTGTTTTGGTAATTTTGAGATTGACATATTTACAGATCATATCTAGATATTATTAACATAGAAGAATGTAAATATGAAATATATATCAACTAATAACCTTACTACATATTGTGTGAAAGACATTACAAGTTTAATTTGTGTTTTTAAGTAATCTACCACATACCTCATATTTACAGAGCTTATTTTTCTTTTAAGCTGACCAACTAAAATATTTTATATAGAAGGTAACACTTGTGTTTTTTTATATATTATCTTCTTTGGAAAAGTAAATGTTTACTTGAAACATCTTGGCGTGAGTGCCATAAAGAAAACCCCATAAGCCCAGGAAATGTGATAAATCATCGGCCATTGTCCTCAGGGACAAATTTGACATAGATATTTCTTTCATTTCTGACTCAGTTTTCATAAAACGTTTCAAGTATATTTTTATATTTGATAGGTAATAAGTCACGATTTAAAAAAATAATTTTCGTATTACGAAATTGATTTAATTTATCCACACTACAAACTAACAAAACGTTACTATATGAAACGTTAATATATTAACGTTAAATATATGAAATAGTAAAAAAAATACTGTTTTATTATTTAATTTGTATGAACATTGCTTATATATGCCAAATATTTAATATGGTATAAAATACACATGGAATCCATTAATTTCTGTTCATGACAAATACTTGAGGACACATTATTTGTTTAGAAATAAAACTCAATATTATTAAAAAATTGTGATATATTCTTTCTTAAACTATGAATAACTGTACAAAATACGGGTGATTCTAATTTACATATAGAATATTTGTAACAAAATAATAATAAAATATATAAATCATTAATCAATGGCAGGCGACGATCGGTCGTTTGTTAAGGTTTTTCTTAGTTTTACCGTAGCAAATTGTTGTGGCCTGCGCAGAAATAAATCAATTTTAAATTTAGCAAAAAGGCTATATTGACTGTAGGCTCTTAAAACTTTTCATATAATTAGAATTCATTTGGGATTAACAACAAAGTTCCTATTTTAATAACATGATGGTGAATACCATTACATTTTTATCTATTATGTAATTAAAGAATACGCAATTAAGCTAAATTAAAATTAAAAACAAAATATACAAACTGGTAAGAAAAAGAACAGTAAAAACGATTATAGTTAATAATATTTTAGTCAGTGCAAAACTATTATAGGAGCAAGTATTCGTGCAAAATGAAATATTTGACAATGGGGAAAGGGTTTCTTTAGATTAAACAGGTCTAAAATTACTTGTACATGGCAGTTTCTCGACCCCATAAATCGTACCATGGTCCAAAGGTGTGACCTTCTTCAGGTAATTCGGACCCTTCCGTAGGGCGTTTAAGTAATTTAGTTCTGGGTAATAGCTGCGGCCTTTGTTGTTTCAAGGCTTCATTAAATTTTTGATCATCTGACTCACTATACTGACTCTCGTTTCTTTGGTCGGTGAGCCGTCTGCCCTCCAATCTTGCTTCTTCTTGGCGTATTTTAGATTTTTCTGCCTTTTTGGAATCTGTCTCATAGTCGTATCTTGAACCGCGACGTTCTTGGTCGCTGAAATATGAAATATTTGTATCGTAATATCTCTCTTCTTTTCTACTGTTGTACCGCAATAAACTATCGTCATAACTTCGAATAATTCTACTTCGAGATCGTACTTCACGGTTTTTATCGTACTCTTTTTTACTTTGACGTCTATCCAACGAATAGTCTATTCTTGGTTCACGAGACTCAAACTGCTTAGCATCTTTTTTCTGAGACCTGGCTTCAGCTTTTGGATAATCTTTTTTATTCTTCATATTCTCGAAATTATTCGGTTGCCGACTTTTATCTTCAGTTGAATGCTTTTTGTATTTTAATGTTCCATCGTCGTGTCCGTTATAGGAGTCATCTTGTTGAATTTCATTATTATTCCTTTCTATAGGAATACCGTATCGATCAGTTAGTTCATTATCCTTGTACTTTAGAGTTTCGGATGAAGCAGAAAATGTTTTTATTTCCTTTGAATTATCTTTGAAAGTTTTAAATTCCATTGTTTTGGGTGAAGATCTATCGTGAGACGATTTAATATTTTTATCTGCTAAATTTGCTCTCATGCTAGTGTTCATAGGAGTAATTTCGATTTCATCAAACTCGGGCATATATGCATTTTCTTTGTTAGCTTTTATTTCTTTCTCCATCTGTTGAGCTTGTCTGCGGCGATCTAATTCTTGCTGCTTCTTTGATGTCATATGATCATCAACAATAATGCAATCATATGGATCAGTACTAGAAGCGACAGAATTAACCTCAGAACTGCTATCGTTATCATATTTTTGTAATATTTCACGACGCTTAACAGTTTTCATGACGTAGCCATCGCCATTTTCATCATTATAGAAGCTATTTTCAAAATTTGTTTTGATCGTGCTCGTGTTAGTTAAATCTGAATGCCGCGATTCATTTCGCTGAGCGGAAACCTCTGACTTTTCTTCCACAATCGATTTTTCTGACATGCTCTTTTTGTTCGTCTGCATTTGTTGATGGCTATGATCGTAGATTCTCTTTGTCTTTTCAGATCTTTCTTCTTGCGCCTGGATAGAACCTAAGCTTCTCGCTTGACGCATGCCGTTAACTTTAACCTCTTTTCGGTCGATAGTTTCCTGAGGCCTTTGAACGTTTTCTGTATGTATTGGCTTGTCTGGACTAGATTGTTTGCGTGGTTCCGGTATATTAGGAGCAGGTTTTAACTCTTTTTTCAGCTTAACAAAAAATTTTTTCTTAAACTCTGGTACTGTATCAACAATGTCACGATGTTGCCAAAGGGACATTCCTTCCATTATTTCTTCAGATGTAGTACGTCCAAACTTCCAAAACGATTTTGTTCTCTTGATTTTTTGAGAATCCTTATCCATATCTAACATATTGCGAAGGAGCAGCTGCTGATCATCTGTTAAATAACCATTGTTTGTATGGTTTTGTTTGGGTCCACGTTTTAAGCTTTGTGTTTTTAATAAATAAGCCCTGTTATTGTTGTGTGGGTGAGCAGATTTACTACAAAATAAAGAAAAATAAACTTAAAATAAAACTAGCGTAAACAAAATAAACAGCAAAAAAACAGCATATAGCAAGACAAGGATATAATAAGCATCTGTCGTTAATGACAAAGTAATTGTAAATACCTGATAGGCATCCGAAGTCTCTGTGCCTCTTCATCGCTATAGTCGATATCGGGTTGAGGCGGGGGTTCATTTGAAAAGCCCGAGTCGTTAGAGCTATGCAGGGACACGTTACCAACTGCCCCGACAGCTGACACCACTGTCTTTGCTGGTGCCTTGTTTTGAGTCATCTAGAAAAAGGCGTTTATAATTATGAGATTAATTCTTAAAATATTATTAACAAACTAATGAAATGAATGTCCATCTATAAATAGCGTATGAAAGTTGTTACCTGTGATCGCATTGGAAGAGTTTGTGGCCCAAAGCTCCTAGTTTCTATTACAGCATGAGTGGTAAAATTAGCTGCAGATGTTGAACTTTTGATAGCACTGCTAGCTCCTGAAGTCGTAGAATGGAATGTAGCACTAGCTGATGTGCTGAGAGCACTTGGAGATGGTGCAGGTAGTGTAGGAGGGAGACCTGGTGATGTCGGTGCAAGGCGACCCTGGTAAAGGTAAATAAAAAATGAAACAATTAAAAAAAATAACATTTAATATTAAAATGCATACAAAATGAAAGTGGCTTAAATTTTCCTTCAGTGGTTGCAACAATGGAAGCGGTATTTATGTATTCTTGTATCAGTTATATCATGAATTTTGGTGTCTATAATATAACGGCTGACCAATGAACTGCCAGCTTACCTTAGCTACATGATGTGCTGTGACTGTATCTCCGAACATACGAGTAGGGGGATGCGAATGTCCCGAAGGGGTGTTCATCTGAGTGTGTGCGATTGGTGCAGGCGGCGGAGTCTCACTCGGTGTCTGTGCACAGCTCCATCTAGCTGGTGAGTTACTTCTGGAAAAAAAACACTAAATATGTAACAAACCCAAAATGTATTATTTAAGCTTGTTTATAAAAAAATCCTTTGCTTTTTTTATTCTACAGCGGACAACGGAGCAGGTGTATCTCCTATTATTGTAAGAGAACACCGCCGCCAATGAACAACCGCGTCGCAGTCCGCGCATTGGTCGTGTTGCCGGCTTTTTACGCCGGTTAAGCGGCACATTTAAGCGCCTCCGATATCCTCATTTATCCATCTGCCAAACACAGTACAAGTACCGTTTCACGCTTAGTATTTTGTTAGTGTGTCAGCATATGCTTTGGCGTGACCCTCCCGCAGATGCGATAGTATAAGGACACTCCCTCGACCACGGTTAAGGCCCTTCCAGAGACCAAATAAATTATAACTGACCGGACCGGGATTGGGAATTTAAAAGGCACAAATACACTGACGTAAGAAAACACAAACCACGTATCGAAGTCAAATACTCACATAATTTCCTCACTAATCACAGGCTCAGTATAGGCCAGTGGGAACCAGCCAGCACTGTGTGTCCTCAGATTCTCGCCGTATTGCCAGCCCTTAGTGCGATCTCCCAGCAATGCCAGTACGTCGCCCTGCTGGAAGCTGAGCTGATTGTCTCCTGCGGCTGCATAGGCGTACAGGGCTCTTGCGAGGGGAGGATCTCGTGATGTACACGATGGTGGAGCCAGGGAAGTAGGTCGAATATTTGTACGCATGTCGGAGTCTGGAAATATTTTTTTTATACTAGAAATATTTTCGTTTTAATTTTTAATTTTTCTTTGTTTCTATATAGAAATGTTAATATTAATACAAAATGTATTATTCAGAGAAATCGCTAATTTTATTATCTTTAGTGAGAAATATCATTATATTATGCAATTAATATATATATATATATAGTCCCGCCACACGATGGAAAGACGATCTAACGAAGGTCGCGGGCAACCGCTGGATCCAGATCGCTCAAGATCGCAGC